>JAOTRH010455224.1:0-29662 GCA_034768845.1 Heliamphora exappendiculata | reverse complement strand
CTATTATTTAATTGAATGGACCTGGCTCCCTCCCCTCTACTTGCTTGAAACGCACATAGATTGTCTGTGAGAAAGCTACCCCTGGCCTCTGCCCCTCCCTTTTCCACAGCTTTAGTTGTCACATCCTCCTTGGGCTGACCAACCTCTGAAGGTCCTTCCCCCAGATTTACGCACATAGTGGTTGACCTCGAGCTTCCCACCTTCTGACTTCTGCTCTCTTCCGCAACATTAACCGAGCTTAGTGCTTTTATCCAAAGGTTATGGGGAGATAGTGATCTCCTGTGACCCAAGATTTCCTCAACCTTACTGCACCCTTTTGTGTGATCTCCATGACTCCTTTTTTACTATTTTCTCTTGCCACCCGATTAGTCTGTCTCTTCAACAAAGGACAACAGATCACAGTCGTCAACATTTAGGTCTGGCCTTGCTGGTGCCAGTTCGGATCCATCATCGAAAATAGGTATGGTGGGCTCCCTTCCACTCTACAAAATGAATTTCTCCCTTGAACATCATCTGGGGGCCTATTTGAGCCATTTTGTCTAGATGCTTCTCTCCCATGGATTGGACCCATTACAGACCCTTGGCCAGATATCTCTGCTATCCTAATTTTATAGATAAAATTTCCAACCTTGATGCTACTCACCTGATTTATAGGATCCAGGCTTTTAGTTGCGATGAAAACTCTTGCTTGAGAGATATCTTTCTTTGTCCCTGTACTTGGATCCACTGCAAGGACTATTCCAACAGCTTCCCCTATTTTTGTGAACATAGATGTGTTCCATGCGTTGAGAGGGACTCTGTCAATGGAGATCCACACATTCCTCCACCTATTGAATTCTCTGTAACTCCATTCGTATATAACCTCAAACCAGTTCTCCAGCCATGATTTGGCTTCTTTGTAGTAAAGAGCTTTATCTTCCATTGATGAAAACTGAATCAGAACTTTGGGTCCACCAAGAGGTTTTATAGTGATATCAAAAACACCTTCCATTCGCATCGCATCTTCTATGCTTTGAACCAAACGCCAATCTCTAGCCACTCCCACCATACATCTTTGTAGCCACTCTTCCTCAATGTGTTCCACTGTGATATGAGCTAAAACATTGCCATCCTTTCTATTTCTAGTTGAATCACTTCCTTGGACCACCTGCATATATGTTCTTCCGTCATGTGTTGCATCCCTCCAAGTTCTAGCTTGAGCATGACATCGTTGTGGAATATCTGCTGATTTGGGTTGCTGTAACTTTTTCTCAGGGCCGTACTTAGCTGTACTTACCATCAGCCTTTGATCCAGTAGCCACACACCATTGTATCTTCTGATTGCCTCAAGAGCTTTCTGTTCGTTCGAGTGTCTCATGAAACCAAACCTAGTCTGAATATTCCTCCTCCTCTTTGCGGGTATGAAAACATCCACTACTCGTCCACACTTCTCAAAAATACCTCTCATCCAACCATTATACATATCATGAGGCAAGTTATTCACAAAAATCGTATAAAGTCGAATCTTCCCCTTGGCTGATCCTTCGACTGCCTTTGACATGATGACTTTTCCTCTACTAAACTCTATACGATCATTTGCTTATCGAAGCTTTTAAAGTTATTGTGGACCGCTCTATCTATTTTCCTTTTTCTTCCTCAGTATGTTTTTCTTTCTCTCGCACAAAAAACTAACACAATTAGCCACAACAACTCTCAAATTTTCACCTCACAATCAGCAAATACTCTATACATCCTACATTTTATCCCCATTTACAATTCCAAAATAAAGCTAAGCTCAAAACCCTAAAACTCCACCCCTCACCCAAATCAAATCGAGTTTTCAATTTCAGCCGGATTTAGAGACTCCCATATTCAAACACATGGCATAGATAGGAAAGGAAGGGACGAAATGATAGAAGAGGGAAAGGAGAGAAGAAGATAAGAAACCTGTAGAGTCAGAAAAAGCCACGATGATGACGATTTGCTCGAACACGGTTGGATCAGGACTGCGTGGATCTGGTGGTCACTGAACTTGTGACTTGTAAGGTCAGATTCTTCTTAAACCCCTTGGTGAGAACTTAGAAGCAGCAGAAGCTTCGACTAAAGGCAGAGAGAAAAGAAGCGGCTGCGTTGCGGCGGCGACTGGCGAGCAGGCAGAGCAGCGACGGCGTCGCGCTGAGCACTTAGAAGCGGGCAGCGGCGGCCAACCAGCAGCGGCGAGCGAAGACGATCTCTTTGTTAATCATGGAGACGATGATGTTCTTCAGCAGAACAACTTGAAGAAAGCTAGGGTTTTTGTTATAGCTGAAGAGATCTAGTGTTGGCGCGGAGGTAGAGCGACGGCAACGGAACGATGGCGACAGAACGGTAGACGATGGCTTTTGGTTGTGTGGTGACCGCCCAGTTCTGAACCAGTTAGGATCTGAACTAGACCGCAACAGATCTAGAGAATGGCACGACGACGATGGGCGTGACGGCGACAGCGAGGGCGGCTGCTGACAGGATCTGACCGTTCTTATGAGGGTGGAGGAGATGCGACTTGGAGTTGGGCGACAGTGGCTGCAGCAGTTGAGGCGTCGGAGGAGAGAAGGGGAGGCAAAGCGTGGGATGTGGCTGCTGGCGGCGAGGGCGGCGGTTAGTCAGCGGCGTGAGGGGTGAGATGTTGGGTGCGGCGACAGAGAGTGGAATTGTTAGTGAGAAAGTATTTTTTATTTTCTGCGCTTATGTTCTTTAGAACTTTCAAATGCGATAATGATGGTTTTTTTTTATATTTTTCTTTCTTTCTTATTTTTTCTTCAGGCGGTGGCGAAGTTCATGGAAAGAGTGAGAGGTAGCAAAGTCAAATTTGATGCAAACCGCATTGTAATGAGCGGTGGGGCCACCGGTGCTGGTGAGCTCATCATGTTTTGTTTGGCCGACCCTGGCGACGCATTTCTGGTGCCGACGCCTTATTATCCAGCGTAAGTACCACCTTGCTCCACCTTGCACAGATAATCGATTACTCATTAAACGCAGACAAAAGACAAATACTAAGACTCTGACTGATTTGCAGAGTTTTAATTTTTATCTCATATATGTGTTTGGTTGGTGATCGGTTATCGACACAAATAGCAATTTTTTGGTGCAGTTTTTCTCAAACACAAAAAATTCTCATAACAAAATATTGAGAATTTAAAATAAACTGTTCGGATACTTTTTGGAGGTGACTCAAAGAATACAAAGTTAAATTCTCACATATAGATTCAAATCCCGAGTCTCATTGTTTTATGGGTTTGTAGAGTTTTTAATTAACCCGTAAAATCTATTTTAAATAAGTTTGAAGAGTATGGTTTTCTTGCCAAAAGAAACAGACAAGAAAAAAAACCCTCCACCAAAACACACACACACACACACAGCTTTTGAACCTCCACAGTAAATTCCTGTTCAACCACGTCTCATATCTTAGATTGGTATCGAAGCAAACTAAACACTTCAGCTAACTTTGGAGAATAAGGTTTTGAAAAGTTCAACTGTCAAAAAAATTAGATCATCTTTTTGAAAAGTTCAACTCTCAATAAAATTTCCAACCGTTAAGTCTCTAGTTATCTCAAAAATTTAAATTATTAAAAATAATAATAATTTTATTATTTATATTCTCAATACGCTATTTCACTTTTGCCCGACTCTCCTCCATAAGGGGCTCAAATTCTTGCAAATATATTTAAATTATTTGGTGGGGTGCAGTGTGCCTTAACCACATAATCTATTGTAAATTGTTAATGACAAACTGTTCTAAAAACTTAAGCTAGCAGAGAGTAATAATTTTCTTATTTATATCATTAATACCTTTTAATAAAATAAATTTTTTACTTTTTAAAATAAAAAGTCCAATAAAACAAAAGATCAAGCTTAAGGTCCATCTTCAAAAGTGCCCAAAATTTGAAGAACTATATTAATAAGGTTAGGCATTTTGTGTTTTATTTTTCAACATCAACGCTACGTACGTACCCGTAAAACTACTAACAATTTAAAATAAATAATTCAAAATTTTAAATATTTATGATGTGGCCATAAGTTAAGTGAATTAATCTAAATCATTTATTTTAAAATATGAGTAATTTTGTGAGTAATTTTTATAAATATGTAGTATTACTGTTTTTTAATATCATAATCAAACAATTATTAATAAGTGGTTGGGTTGGAGCACCATGAATAATTAATTATCTATGTTAATCGGTCAATCATGAGAATTTTGAAAAACAAATTCCAGACAGCAGCCCACTAGCTACTTGGATATGATCCTCCAGAAAATCCATACCAACTACTGAGTAATTATTTAGTAGTCCCAAAATACTACATAATATTATTTATATAATATTTTTATTAAATCGTATAGTAATAATAAAGAAAATTCACTTAGTGTATATCGCACATTACTATTTATCAAAAATACTATGGCCCTGTTTGGGTGGTTAGCTTAATGGCTTATTAACAAATAAGTTAAAACACAAATAAGCTAGTATGTTTGGGTGACCATTGATTTATTTACTTATTTGGTTTATAAGTCAATTTGTTTGGTTTATAAGTCAACTTATTTTGGCTTAAACAAGTTTATTTGGCTTATTGACTTATTTTGGCTTATAAACCAACTTATTTAGCTTATTTGCTTATTTGCATATTTTTAATTTATTTAATTACTCAAACGACACAACTTATTTATTAACTTATAAATCAAATAAGTCATAAACTATTTTATTCAAAACGAAACTCATATAAATAATGCCACGTAAGTAGCTAATAATTTTCCTGCCAACTACAATACACACAGCTGTATTTGGAAAAATTTCCTGAATTGTCAAGAAGTCTCCAGATGACTTTTGGTCACAAGAACGAATTTGGGTCCACCACAGAACCAATCCAGCGCGGACTCAAATAGGCATTTATGACTCGTTTGGATAGAGACTTAAAACATTTTTATTATCTTTTATTTTAAAGAATAATAATAATAATTTTTTAATTTGTTTGGATAATTTGATTTATTTATTTTTTCTTGAACAGTTTTTTAGTCCTTTTGCTTATTAACTAAAATAGCATTGTACACTTTTAAAAAAATTATAATTTTTATTATACATTTATCTGGTTTTGTAAAAAAATTATTTTTAGAACTTATTAATTGAAATTTATTAAATAAGATTCATATTTTATATAAGATAAGGTAAAAAAATTTTGTTTAACAGTTTTCATTTGATTTAAAGTCACTCAAAGTCATTTTAAGTTAAGACTTATTATTTTATTAATTATTTGAATTACAGCCACTTAGAATTAAACAATATTTTATGTTTTAAAACAATTTAAAATTATACTAAATGGAGTTTGTATTTTAATTTAAAGTTACTTAAAAGTAAAAAATTCAACTGCAAGGAAGTTAGGTTACAAAATCAGGTCTAGATGACTTTGACAAGGTAACTCGGAAAATCCCATTCTTACCCTCCAAGAAAAGGAAAAAGTCAAAAAAAATCCTGTAAGTTTTTAGGTTTGGAATTGGTAGTTTTTAGGTTTTTATTATTAATTTTAATTATAAATTATAAAATTTTCAAAATACATATAATTTCTGCTATAATTAATAATTATTTTTTTATTTTAAATTACAAGTTATAATTTTTATTAAATAATCACAACTTTCGCTACAAATTACAATTTATAAGTTATTAGTTTTAATGATGTCAAACACCACCAACACAAAAATACAATTATAAAATTACAAATTTTATAGTTTAATAATTAATTTACAATGTATGAATTGCAGTGAAAATAAATGACTAAAATTTAATTTCTATACTTAATTTGCGATTAAAAACTATGAAATTGTATATAAAAAGTAAATTTCTTATGGTCTAAAGCCAAATAAAAATCCTTCTTTGGTAAATTTATACAAAGCTTATGCTTGGCATCTTTAAAATGGTAACTTTTTACGCACACACACACACAAGTTTTTTTTAACGGCAAAATAAGGAATATTATATAAATAAGAGAATGTATGTCATCTAAAGAGATTGAATACCCTTACACATCTAAAAAAAAAACTTATATACTTTTTTTTCAAAAAAAAAAAAATCAAGAAAAAAAATTATACACAATCAAACACTCTAATATTTCTTTTAGAATAAAATAATTATAATAAGTTCAATTAAAAAAATTAACTCTACTCTATAAAATAAAATAAAATAACCATATTAATATCTCAAATATAGTTTAAAAACAAAATTTAAAAATATTTGACACATTTCCAAAAAAAAAAAACTTCTCTAAATTTGACATCGACCGGGGCTAAAACTTCCGGCATTTGATTTGCAGATTTGATCGGGACTTGAGATGGCGAACTGGCGTGAAGCTCCTGCCGGTGAACTGCGAGAGCTCCGACGATTTCCGAATCACCAGAAAAGCTCTAGAAGAAGCATACGAAAAGGCAGTAGAAGCCAACATCAAAGTGAAAGGCTTGATCATAACAAACCCATCCAACCCCCTCGGCACCGTCTTGGACCGGCAAACCCTAGAAACCTTGCTCGATTTCGTCAATTCAAAGACCATCCACCTCGTCTGCGACGAAATCTACGCCGCCACCATCTTCCGACCGCCCGGTTTCGTAAGCATTTCCGAGGTCGTTTCCGCCATGAAGGACTGCAACCCAAATCTCGTTCATATAATCTACAGTTTGTCCAAGGACCTGGGGCTTCCCGGGTTCAGGGTCGGAATCGTTTATTCTTATAATGACGCCGTCGTCGGCGTCGGCCGGAAAATGTCGAGTTTCGGGTTAGTGTCGTCGCAGACGCAGCACCTGCTCGCTTCGATGCTCTCCGACGAGGAGTTCGTCGGAAGGTTTCTCGGTGAAAGCTCGAGGAGGTTGGCGAACAGGTATTAAATTTTTTTTTTTGGATCCAACTGTTCTGCATTTTTAAATAAATGGAAATTGGAAAGACTTCTTTTAAAAAAAAATAAATAAAGATAGGTTTTTAATAAGGTTTATAATTGTGATTTATTTTAATAGTTTGAAATGTTTGTTTCATAAATCTTAATAAAAGTATTCTACAAATAACAAATAAAATTTATTAAATATGAGTAATTATATGATTGAAAAATGTATATTCCAAAAAGATAAACGAATATATTGTGAAAAATAAATAATTTTTGAATTGATATAATTCAATCATCTAATTATTTATTGAATTTAGTTTTTCCTATAAGTAATCTTCTAATTTGTAAGTTATACGTAAAGATGAATTCAACGTATAAACAATAAAACAATAACGAAGAAGACTAGAAATTTTTTTTTTGAAGATAAAAATGATTTGAATCCAAAATTGTTTACTACTAACTCAATTACAAACTCAAACTATTAAAAGACATATAATTTTATTATTTATATTCTAATAATATTAGTAACTCAGAAAAATTTTCCATAAATTTACATCGAATTCACGTATGTGCATGGTATACTATACACAAATATTTTAACTGTTCATTTTGAGTTATGAATAGGTTTCTGAAATTTTTGTTTTGAATATGTAGATTTTTGGTTACATTTTTAATGCGTATTTTCACGTATAATTAAATTTTCTTTTATAAGTCAGTTAAATATACACAAATATTTTACATTATCTAATAGACTTAAACACATAGGCCCTATTTGGATAAATCAGTTTATTGATTTATTTGGCTTATAAGCCAAAAATAAGTTACGTCACCCAAACGAACCAGATAAGCCAAACTTTAAGCCAATAAACAAATAAATTAATAAGTCAAAAATCACCTAAACGACCCAAGCTTATTTAAGCAAATAAGTCAAAATAAACTAAATAAGCCAAAAATCACCCAAATAAACCAAGTTTAAACGAAGTGACTTATTTATACCACCCAAACGAATTGGCTTATTTGCTTATAAGCAAATAAGCCAGTCACTCAAACATGGCCAAAATTTATAATTTTTTAACTACCTATTCATCTAAAATACAGTGGGCTCGTTTGGTATTTTAAATGTAATTAAATAGAATATAAGAGATAAATAATACTTGAGGTTTTACATTTTTTTTAAAATTAAGGAATTATTAAATGAATTATGTGTACAGTGAAAATTTTAGTTCATATTTAAGTTATAGCGGGATAAAGAATAAGATAAGATTTATAAAGTTAGTTTTTACCGTTAGATAAAGAAGAAAAATAATCTAAAATCTGATACTAATAATATCTTGGAAGCCTAATATTATTAATATTATGAATGAACTGTCTTAGTAATTTGATATTCGTTGAATTATTAGTATTATTAGTGATAATTCTGACAAAATTAGTAGAGTCTAAGAATACAAAAACTAAACATATAGACCCATATTTTTTTTAAGTCCAATCCAACCCACGCCAATCCCCCAACCCAAACAGGCTCAGAATTTGTTATGTGATTTCATTCCATATTATTAAATTATTAACCATTAATTCCTCTAAAAACTAAATTATTAGAGCAAATGAATAAGGTTATTATTATTTATATGTGAACAACAGGCACAGGATTTTCACGGAGGGACTGGAACAAGTGAGAATCAGGTGTTTGAACGGCAATGCGGGGCTGTTCTGCTGGATGGATCTGCGGCCGCTGCTGAAAGAACCGACATTCGAAGCCGAAATGGCGCTGTGGCGGCTAATAATCGACGACGTGAAGCTCAACGTCTCGCCGGGCTCTTCCTTCCGCTGCACGGAACCCGGCTGGTTCAGGGTCTGCTTCGCCAACATGGACGACGCGACGTTGGAAGTCGCGCTCCAGAGAATTCGAACGTTTGTGGCTCAGAAGAACGAAGGAGAAGAGGCGGCGCCGCCGCCGGTTTCGAACAAACGGTGGCGAAAGAACCTCCGACTCAGCTTCACGTCCCGAATATGCGACGATGGTCAGATGATCATGTCGCCTCGCGTGCTGTCTCCTCACTCCCCAATCCCTCACTCGCCTTTGGTTCGAGCCAGGACTTGACGACGACGACGATAATGATCAGTAGAATAAATATGGAATTGTTTTAAGAAAAACTCCATTGCCGTCTACATTTTATTCTTTCATTCCTCTGAAAATTATTAATGAATTATCCTAACCACCGTTCAGCCTACGATGAATAAGAAAATTTTGAATTGTTTCTCTCCATTTATCAAATAAATGGAGAGATCACTGTTATTTTATTGTATCTAAAATAATTTATTTTTGACTATTTGCCTAATTTATGTTATAGAATTTAAATCGAGAATATTATACAAATAAAAAATAAATTAATGTAACATCAATATCTCCATGGTTAGAATACTCTTATTGTATTTTTTTTTAAAAAGACAATAAGTACGATTTTAAAAGTAAACTATATAATTCTTTTCGAATTAATGTCAAGCAATCATTTAGTTATTGATGTCTAATTAATTTAATTATTTTTATTATTATTATTATTTTTTTATAATTTTAACAATATAAATTGGTTTGAATCATTAATTAAGATGAATTCTCTTTATATACTTGTAGATAGATGTGATAAAATGTGCAAAAAGCCAATTAATTATAATAAAAAGTCAAATAAATAAGTTTTTAAGAGATTTTAAAATAAAAAGTTTTCAAAAAAAAAAAGTTAAGCCAAAGAGATGTTAAATCTGTAAATAGTACCATGTAATTGTTATATTTTCATAGTAAAAATCTCCATTCATCCATCTCCTACTCACTCAACTGTGGTTTGCTGATCCATAAATAATTACTATTATTTGGCTCAGGCAAAGTTGATGTTAATTAATTACTACAAGCAAATGATCCAAAATCTAAGGGTCTAATTGGTAAAAGGCTTTATATGGACTTTTGTAGGGTCTTTTAAAGATGAAAGGTCAAAAGGCCAATTAATTTGTTTGGTAAAAGAAGCAATAGTTATAATGAAAAGTTAGAAAATCTAATCAGAAATATCAATTCATATGGCACCTTATTCAACTCTAATTTCATTGGAAAAGGTAATAATATGATTATTTGATAATTTATTTACTATTAATATTAATTATGAAAGTATAATATTATTTAATTTTTTTAAAAAAAAATCATATTTTACCCAATCAACTCAATTAAAAAAACTAGCTTAAAAATTAATTTAAAAAATAACACACTTTGAAGTACTCTTATAAGTTTTTGGATAAATTTTTTTTTTAAAAAAAAGTTGTATTCTAATTATCAATTAGGGCCTAAACCCGCACGTTTAATTCTCAAAATGCAACGTATAATACAAAAAATAAGAAAATTATTTTTAAAATAGAATATATAACTTAGATTCAATTTCAATATGAAGTGGATCTTATCCAAAATGAATCTGAGCGTTGTATTTAACTCTATGGGTACATGGTTGCCTGGTTGGTGCTTATCAAAACTCATTCCAAATTAGCTATTTTTTATTTTTATTAATTTTTTTTTATACTTTTTAGATTTTCCAAGTTATAAAATTGAGAAGGTAAAGTTCTTTAACAAAAAAATAAAAAATAAAAAGAAGACAAAAAAAGCTATTTTGAACCAAAAATAGCTTTTTTGGCCTTGTGACATTTTCATTAAAAAAATACTTTTTTGAATTTCTCTTAACTAATAGAATCGAAAATTTTTAAAAAATACATCAAAATTTAAAAAGAATTTAGAAATGGGATTTCAGGTAAAAGTTCAAAAAAATAAGTTTTAACGCGCAAGTCCCATTAATAAAAATTTTAATTTATAATATCCAATTGCATGATTTCTCCCGAAAATAACCTGCAAACAGATAAATTTATCTGTTTGCATATCAACACAGATAATATAAGTAGATAAATTTATCTGTCTGCTTATTTATGTATAACAGATAAATTTATCTATTTGAATATTAACACAGATAATGCAAATAAATAAATTTATCTGTATTTTTATACATGTTTTGAAAATGCACATATAAATTTATCTATATTTTTTATACGTTCTTTTAATAAAACAGATAAATTTATCTGTATTTTTTATACGTGCTTATGAAGAATACAGATAAATGTATCTGTATTTTTTACATGTACTTTTAATATAAGACAGATAAATATATATGCGTTTTTTTTATACATGTTTTTAAAAAGTAAAGATAAATTTATCTGTTCTAGGATATTTTTGTTTCAAAAAGACCTTGCGCGTTAAATTTTTTATGAGAATGAACTTTATTCGTTAAATTTTTTTATATTGATTAAAAATAATAAATGTCCTATAAATTAAACTGTTCACTAATTTTTTATTTTAAGTAATCATAATATTAAATGCAACACTTCAGCCCAAATCGTTGTCGGGTTTGGAATTTTGGCTCGGTAGGTGGGCTGGGCTGCAAATTAACATGTCCATATTTCAGTAAAGATTTAAGGAAAAAACAAAAGTCCAAAGAAACTGAGGTAAGGCTTATTTCGGTTTTTATTTTAATGATTTATACTCTCTATTTTATTATTTGAAGCGAATAAATTAGTCATATAAAAAAATTAAATTGATCAAATATCGTTACGTGCATAAATGATGATGTTCACTTATTATTTTGACATTTAACGATATTCAATCAATTTAATTTTTTAATTAATTTATTTATTTATATATGCTATACGACACTACTCTTTATTTTAACAACTACTTAACTACAAACTTTTTTTTCTCTCTTTCCAACTCCAATCATTCGAGAAGAGAAAAATACACTTTACAGAGTTATAAATACTAGCCAAATATAGCTAGTTTATATGAAATTTTTTAAAATTAAAAGTCAATTTGAACTTCATAAAAAACTAGTACTCTCTAAAATAGTTAATATGCCTCATTTGTTTTAACAGTTAATTAGGTGGGAGTCTCATTTTTACAAATTGTATTGAATTAAGTCTTAGTTTTAAGTTGACTATTTCACAAGGTCCTATTTTTAAATTTCTTAATAAATTTGGACTGTTGTGTCCTCATTTAAAGTTTTACTAACAAATAATGAAAACATAAGAATATTAAAATGTGTGAACATTCACATATTTAAAAACTGAGAATATTACCATGACAGATTTTTAAAATATTACCATTTTCTAAATATTAGCATATTTACAACTTCAAAAATGAAGATATTTTTATGATTATTGTTTTAATTTTCAAAAAAGATAATATTAAGATCATATTATCCATTTTATATGAAATCTAAATTACTAAAACATGGAAATTTTCAAATTTCTGTATCATTAACTACAAAAATTTCCCTGTATAATAATATAATGAAACATTTATCATTTTTTTAAAATAATAACAATACCATAATAGAACATTTCATTTTAGAAAAGTTTAAATATTATTATAACGAAATAAATTATTTCATTTTGAAAGATTCTGACAATGATAATAATTGAAACATTACCGTAATGAAACAAATCATTTTATTTCGGTTATAGTACATTAATATTAAGAATAATAGCTTAGTTGTAGGCCAAATATTAAATAAAAAATAGAGCAATTTGGGACATTCGTCTTATAATAAGAATTATTGGGTTAAAAGTTTTAGATTATAACTTAATTATAAGTAAGTCAAATAAATAGGACTTGGAGTTAAATCACCATTGTTTTAATGATTTGCATTTATTTTATATGATGCAAAAAATTAAATCTGTTGAACATACTAAACAAATAAGCAGGTTACATTTGCTATCGAGAACATGAATAGTTATTCTCAAAATCACACTTGCTATTCATTTTTTAATATGGAGTTACTGTTTTGCTGGGTATTTCATCAACTTGATCTATAACGAATTGAAAAATTGAAAGTTCAAATAGAAAAAAACAGATATACAATGAGTTTCACTTAACGCAATTTTTAGATGATGGAGATAAATAAAAATGTGACTAATTACTATGAATCAAATATTTAAGTACTCGTATTCACGTATTTAGATTGATTTTAGAATTTTATTGAAAATATTTTTAAAAAATAAATATTCATTAAACTTGAATATTTTATATATTTTTATTAATTGAACCTAAAATCTAAAATTACAATAGAGCTGAAATTAGTGGCTGGCTCAAGATTCTATGTAGGTGGATTGATTAAAAGCCGGCGTAAAAATACTTTGGTTTCTTTATATTTCGTACGTAATTGGGTAAAATAGAAATGATAAGTAATATTATAGATTTTATATATATTTTTTAATATTAAGAGATTATAGAATAAATTATTTATACAGTAAAAATTTTTGGTTCATGTTTGCTAAAATCTAATAAATAATGGGATAAGAAATACAGAATTATTTTTAATCGTTATGAAGGCTAATACTAATAATACTAAGAAGGTCTAATATTATTAATATAATAAATAAAATATTACTAATCTCTCATTTAACATATATTATTAATCTCAATTTCATTATATAAATGCAAAATAACTAATCTTACCAGACAAAATAGAATTTGTGAGTCTTACATTTTCGCTAATTTAATCCCACCATTTTCAAGGCTCTCGTTCCAAACTAGCTCTTCAGGTCCATTTCTTATCACATCTCGCTTCAATTCTGCATGTTCTTATCTTATTATTCATGAGTTTTTTTTTTTTCGTTCTTGATAACATATGAGGTAGATAGGATATTTACTTATCTCATTCCAACCTTCTCTATCCGATTTTTGATTAAATAAAATTACTATATTTTTATATGTAAATATATAGATAAAGTTTATTTTTAAAAATATAATATAACTTAAATATAAAAAAATATATTTATTTCTCAATTTTCATCTCTATTTTTTATTTTTTTATATTTTATATTTTAATTATTCATCAATTTTTATTTTTTTTCTTACTATATCACCTTTAATACTTATTTAATAGGATTAATTGAGTTTTAATATCATTTTTCAAGTACGTAAGAGTTTTACTTCCACTTGTTTGTTTGTATTGAGTATAGTCATTTTTTAAATTTTTTTATTATTTTTGTATTTAAAATACCCTTTATCATCCGGATTCTCATTTTTATTATTAAATGATTAATTATAGGATACATTGTTTCATATAAAAATTTGCAATGTATTTAACATTTAATACCCTTGAGTATAATTTGTAATAAAATCACATGATAAATATCACTTATTTATTTGTTTATATTCCCTTGATTTTAGGTGTAAGTTACACAATTGATTAGTTGTTAAATATATTTCAATTTAAAGTGATGGATTCAATTTTTTTGTTAATGAATATGTTTGTAAATTGTCATTAAGATTCGTTACTTTTCATCAAAATTCGGATGTGGGAGACCAATTAGTTGGATATTCAGAATCAATTGCCTTCGAATGGATTTTCTCTCCTTTCTCAATTCGTTCATTGTAATTTTGTTGTGATCAAAATATTTTTCAAGTTTACAATTCGAAATCTCTCCAAATTTTGACTGATATAAATATGTATTTAGACTAGATTGTTTTTTTTTAAATGTAAAAATGTCCATTGTTTCAGCAATTTTATTTTGATTTGTGGATATGAAATTATTTTTTCTCAAATGATTCAGTCTCCATGTTTTGAGTCTGTATTCTATTGATACATTTATCAATTGTTCAAATATTGCAATTTTCAGAATACATATTCAATTGATACAATTATTAGTTCAAATAACAGTGCATTTTTCTATTTATATTCTACTTATACATTTATCAGTTATATCAAAAATGATACGTTGAAATAACACTACAATTTTCATAATATATTTAATGATTTAATATTATATTTTTGTGACGTCGATGATGACGACGATGACGACGGAAGATGAAGATGACAATAGAATTAAGGTTATGGTGATTATGGCGCGAAATTTTGAAAAATGATTTTTTGAGAGATTTTGGGAGAGATTTGGGAGAAATTTATGGAATAGAATTTTTAATTTTCAATTGGGAAAAAATTTGGTTTAAAATTTTTTTTAAAGATATAATTTAAGAGTATTTCAAGATATTAAAATTGAGACGGGATTAATCCTAATAAAAAAATTAAATGAAATTAAAACTAATTTTACTACTAAAAAAATAATCTAATCCTAAATTTTCCTATTTAATATTACCATCTTAATGTTTACGAACTATTCTCACTATATCACCGTTCCACACCACCCCTACTTCTTTTCCAACTTTCACTCTCCATTGCCGTCTTAATAAAAGAAGGAACAGCAACGGGACACCACATTCCATTCCCCGTTTGTACCATTGGCATTTTTAATTTCGAAGCATCTGTGTATATTATGATAGTAGTATGATCGAATATTTTGATATCGAGGGGCGTTTGACAAAATTACTACTAGTAATTTTTAACTTTCTATTACTGATTTTAGTTATACATTATAATTTTTTTCAATCATTCCTAATTTTTACTACAAATTGACTACTTTTTTTTGCTACAAGTTACAATATTTTTATTAAATACTCATAATTTATGCTACAAATTAAAATTTATAAGTTATTAATTTTGATAATGCCAAACGCAACCTTTGAATAAATTCAATATCCTTCTAAAAAATTAAGGTCCCGTTTCGTACAATTTTCTAGATGCAATTTTCTGAGTATTCTGTTTTAAAAAATACAAAAACGCGTTTGTTAGCATTTTTTACAAAAACATGTTCAAAAAAATTTTAAAAAAATGAATCAAAAAATTCTCCATTTTTGAAAACAAGAAAAAGTCGTTTTCACTTGTTTTTTCTCTTGTTTTTTCTCCCAAATCAAGCACTAGCGTTGTCGTATTCGTTTCCAAACACCGTCGTCGTCGCGAAGCGTCGTCGTCGCGAAGCATCGTTGTCCAGTCTCGCCGTCGTCGTCGCCCTCTCGCGGTCCGTCGTCATCGTCCTCTTGCGGTTGCCGTCGTCGTCGTCCAGCGGTTTCCGTCGTCGTTCTCTTGCGGTTGCCATCGTTGTCGTCCTCTCACCGTTGTTGTCATCATCCTCTCGCGGTTTCCGTCGTCGTCGTCTTGTGGTTGCCGTCGTCGTCGTCCTCTCAAGGTTGCTGTCGTCGTATTTCGTCTCAGATCTGTTTAGATCTCATATCTCAGGCGATCTTTGGCATCTCGTTCGCCTTTGGCTGTCGTCTTCGTTCGTCTTTATTCCGTCGACGACTCAGTTATCGTTAGTGGCGTTTCCGTCGATGACAACATCTTAACGTCGGCAGCACTTGATTTGAAACTGAGGTTACAATTACCTAGGATTTTTAAAAATAATACACCAAATACAATTTCTCTTTTTAAAATATTATAAATCTATTTTCTAAATTTATTTTTACAAAATAATTTTTAAATAACAATTTTAAAAAACACAACTAAGTGGACCCTATAGTATTTAAAAAAAGATTCGTTCTCATAGGTAAAAACCTGAATCCGTCTTATTTATATAAATACATGCAAAGACTATTTAAAAATATATATATATATTGCTCTTGTTAAACACAAATCTTACCGCCAAATTGAGTGAGAAAAATAAACATTCATGACTTTTGGATTATCCAAGGTTGTGTTTGGATGGTAAATTAATTTGTAGAGAATAAAATAGTGGAATCAAGACGTTAGATTCATACATTTTGTTTTCCTTGACCACAAATTATTTTATAAATTTACCATCCAAACACAACCTTAGAATCATCACTATCCTTGACGCTGATGGATTAAGATGGAACATTAACATGGGTAAGCTTTAGAGATCGAACACTTTTTTAAGTGTGAAAGTAAGATAAGCCTTCAGTCTGACGGTTCTATTCCACAGTGTGTGGCTGAGAAAGATTCAAACATAATGAATCTCCATAAGTTTGTGTTTGGATTAATTTTTTTTAATTTTTTACTTAAAAGTTTTTTTAAAAACTTACTTATTTGGATTTTTATTGTAATTAATTAGGTTTTTTCACATATTTCTTCATCTATTTTTTATAAAAAAAAAGTTAAAAAACAAAAATGCCTAAAAAAAAAAAACTAAGCCAAACACAAACTACTTTATTTTAAGTAGATTATGTGTGAATGGAAAACATGACAATTGCACATCTATGGGCCTGTTTTGGATAACGACTTGATTTTTTATTTTTGTTGTTTATTTTTATTTCTAGTTAACTATTTTATTGTTTGATTAAGCTGTTATATTTTTGGATTATGGGTATCAGGACAATCCAAAAACATAAATTTCTTTAACTAAGATTTGAAAAATAATTAGAAAAGAAAAAGATAAGTTAATAATCTAGATTTTATGTTGTTTATTTTTTCCTTTAGTAAATATTTTTATCTTCTGATAAATTTTTTAAATTTTTTTACTATTTTTTCATTAATTTGAAAAGATAAAAAAAAATCCTTAAATCGAAGGATAAAAAATGTGTAAAAAAAAAAACAAACATAAATAAAAGCATAAAAATTAGTTCAAACGGAGCTTAATATACATACATGGCTCAATAAGCTTACAATACTGTTAAGATGACTAATTTATTTTATCATTAAATTCTGATTCTATTTGGGATATTTAAAAAATTGGGTTTTTTTAATTTATAAAACTCAATTATTAAGTTATATCATTTGTTTTTTTTTTCTAAAAAACTAATTTACTTTTTTATTTTTTATATGAAAAAAAATCGATAAGATCATGAAAAATAAAAATACTAGGAAGGGAGTAGATCTAAATTGACATGAGATGCTGTATTTAGAAAAAGATATGAATTTATTAAAATTAACTAAAGATATGACTTTTAATATAGTAGAATTGCGTAAAAAATTTCTTATAGCCTATCCCAATCGATTGGGATAAATACTTAATTTGGTTTAATTTGATTTGATTTGGTATGAAAAAAAATTTATACACATTCCAAATATATACAAAGTTTTTTGAGTTATAATATTTTTAATTTAAAAAGTTTACTCTCTTTACAAAAATAACAAAATAATCGTGTCAATATTTTATATACTATAACTTAAAAAGAAAAATAGACGCATATTAGATATTTTAACAAAAAATTTAACCTAAAGAAATTATCCCAAGTAGATTTTCTTTTTTCCCTTCTTTTTTTCTATATAAAAGCTAAAATTCTTAAAAATCATGTTTTTTTAGACATTCTAAATTGAGAATCAATACTAATAATTATGCTATATAATTTATAATATTAATTTAATAAATTAAATTAAATTTAAACTAGTTTAAAATCGGTAGCCAAACTAACTCCAAACGAAAGCTTAATATTGTTGAGCCTTCATTTTCTTCTCTTAAATGAAACCCCAACCCCATGGCCTATACTTCCTCAAAGGGTAAGAAAGCCTTACGGCCATATTTTCTTTGTGGGTACATAACGGTTATGAGTATTTGAATAAGCTTTTGTTTGGCATGTTTAAAAACATTCTCTCAAAAAATTATTTTTTTTTAGAGAAAAAAGAAAAAATAAATTATATGAAATAATTTATTTAGGATTTTTTTTTGGGTTAAAATATCTAATATACTTTTATATTTTTTACTTTTAAGTTAGAGTGCTTGAAATACTGACATAAATTTTTTTGTTTTAAAGAGTGGAGTAAATTTTTTAATTGATGATGTTTTAATTACTTCATTTGAAAAAAGTTAGATTAATAAATACGGTGTGTATTGACATTTTTCTTGGAAATCGTTTTTAAAAAATTAATGCACATTTTAGATAGGTTGAATACCATAACTTAAATTTAAGCTGTTTTCTTACCCTAAAAAAAATCTCACTCTAAAATTATCAACCATAGGCTAAAATTATATATTAATTATTTTGACTTATTTTTGTGTTTTTTAAAATTTTTTATATTTTGATCAAAAAAATTTATTTTCCGGCTCGTCTCGATTAGAAGAGTAAAAAAAATATAATTATTAGACTAAACGATGAAATTTTTTTATTAAAAATGAAACTAACCAAAATCAAATAAGAAAATAAGCAATTCTCCCAAACAAGACAATAATCACATGTCATGAATGTATTGTTGGAATTAATATTCTGAAATTTTAACAATCTGTCGGTTTAATCAAAATTACAGTAATTTTAAACTAATTTCAAAATAAAATAGAAAAATAATCAATTGAGATTTAAATGATAAATAAAAGAAAATATACAGAATTTGAAATAACAAATGCAGATAAAACTTGTTTACGAGAAAAATTAAACTAAGAACAAATTTAAACGAAAATGAAACAAAATTAGTAAAACAGGTTCTGTAAATAAATATTGTTTTAAAAACTGTAATGTTTAACCAAACAGAATACTGTTTAACTTTAATGAACCGAAACAGTTTAACTTTAATGAACCGAAACAGTACTGATACTATGGAAAAAAAAAGAGAACCGAAAAAAAAACTAATTAAGCTTACAGCAAATTTGAATAATAGAGTGTTGGGATCGAGTCCAACGTTGAACGATATCTCCTTAATACAGATTACGTCCTCGCCACGGTGGTTGCGATTGACTGGACGTCTGCCTCCAGTATAAAACGATCCCCGTGTGTAGAGAAACCACAGCAATCTACACACCCACAAACGCTTTTGTGTATGAACTTTCTCGGACAAACTCAGTAATGGAAATGCGGAGGAAAATAGCAGAACTTCGGCAATGGAGGAGAAGGAAAAACGGATCCTGAAAATGGGTTTGGAACAGCCTTTAAAAAGGCGTTTCAAGGGACTGTTCGCCATAATCCGAACAGACGCGACACCGGTTCGCGTGGCGGTTGGTCCGCCCAACGAGCGCGAACCGATTTGGCGTTCTCCAACGGTTCGGTCCAGTCAATAACGGTAAAAGAAATTTAAAATTTAAATTTTAAAATAAATTAAATTTTAATTCGAAATTTTAATTAAATAAAATTTTCATAAAAGGATAATGGTTGAACCGATTCGTAACTCGCGCGACCCACGGACCCGACCCCAGTCGGTTCAATGGACTAAGTAAAACTGTGTCCATAACTCCTCTAAGTTGGAATTACCCAAAGAACCAACCATTTATCTCCAACCTACACTATATATGCCACTCATCCAAGTATTTCCCAACCAATGTGGGATGAGAAAGTATATTTATACTATGATGGACCCTCACCCTATTCTTTCCCAAACAATGTGAGATTGCCTTTAGTTACCATTATTTTGCCAATTTCAATGGCACACTTTTTGAGTCAATTTCTTATTCATCCATTAATGGTTTTGAATGCCACAAAATTCATCATTACTTTACTAATGGAAATAAACAAATTAGAACTTGGAATCATCAAAAAAGATTAATTCAATATAAAGATAATTAGTTTCAAAGTTAGCTAAAAACTATGTTTTAATTTTTATTTAAAACTCATTTTTTTTTTAATAATCCCTCGTATGAATAGAATTTGACGAAAAAGACGATGCAACAATCCCCCACATCGATTAAGTATGTTGGTGTCCTAATTATAACCCATTAAATTGCTTTTTATAATTATAAGAACATATTAATCGGTCATAGAACTACTATAAGAAGTACATAGATTGATCAAAATTTTAACTGACCTATTAGGTTGCCCAGTGTTCCTATGTATTACTTTGCAAAAAGTCTGTACAAAATTTAAATTACAAAATTGATCATATTTTATTGAAGTCATCCCGTAGCAATTTGTATTCTTAAGTTACTTTGTCATCTCCACCAACATGGCAATTGATAATTTACTCATAGTTTGTTTGGACGACGGGTCTTTAGATTTTTTTTTCTAGTGGTGGTTAAATTAGGATTATGAGTATAGCGACTTGTCGAACCTAAATTGGTCAAAAAATATTTAATTTTATAAAATTTTAAATTTATTACGAGATTAGGTTGTTTATTAATTATTTTGGTATTTTTTTATGTAAAATCAATTTAGTTTAGGTTTATGTGTGGTTTAATTAATAAATTCATATTATTTTGAATTTTTAATTCATTGAATAAATATTTTTTTTAATTAAAAACTATTATGATTAATTAAAAAATAAAATGAGCCAAAAAAAATAAATTTAAACTGTCAAATTAATATGTACTTGGGAACTTATAGACTCATGATACTCATAAGTTTAAAATCGTCAAATTCGTTAATCGATTATTAATTCAAAAATTAAAAATTAAAAATTTGTATTTTTTTACCTACATACCTATGCACCCGTCAAACTTATATATGTCCAAAATTATAGAATCCATTAGTTGATTATTAATTCAAAATTTAAAAATTAAATATATGTAATTAATCGGATAATAAGCTCAGACCGGAGTCAATTCAAACCGACCATTGACGTACGTTTGAGACCAACTTGTCTCTCTATGGAACTATGCATGAACTTATCATGAATCTACCCAAACAGTATGGTTCCCATGATTTAAAGCTTGTTTGTTTGTGATAGCTTTTAAATTTAATTTTTAAGAGATTTGATTTTTAAAAAGGAATAATAATAAAAAAGCGAGAGTGTTTGAGATAATTTAAAAAAATAGATGTTAGAAGAAAAAAAAAAGATTTGATTTTTTTATATTGTCTTGAAAGTCGTACAAGCTTATTATGCTAAATAAATCAATTTAAAAGCTAGGCTTTTTAAAAAAAAAGCTAACTTTGTTATGATCCCAAACAGGGCCTTATTATCTTGCATTTGAAATAATTATATATAATATATTATTTTTTAGTAAATAAATTTTAAGTTAATAGAAACAAACATAATTCTAAAATTTTTCTTATCATGATAAATTATAAAAACATATTTAATAAAAAGGAAAAAACAAAGTTAAGATAAGAGGAAAAAGTTACTTTCAAGCTTTTATAAGTTTATTTATTTTTAGTGAGATTTTTAACTTTAACTAAAATGACCATATTTTTTATATTCATTTTATCACAGCAAATAAAAAATTAAGAAGTCTGGATTAAAAAATCCAAAAATGAAAAAGAAATTACATACAATTTGGGGTAGGATATATCTAGGAAAAATATTAAATCCTATTACCTATTTGGGTTCGTCTAAAACTTTTTTCTTTGCTACTTAACTTTTCAACAAAATTATTTCACATCATAAAAAGATCATCAACTTTTTTCCATTTTTTTAGAGAAAAATAATTTACGATTTAAATAATTGAACTCTTTTATCAAATGAAATGATAGTAATTCTTTAATAAAAAGTCCATTTTATTCCTTTTTCGGATAAAAGTCAATTATATAATTAAGAAATAAAAAATTAATTTTTTTTAAATACTAAATCTCAAGAGTAATAAGTATAGCATATTAAATATTTCAACGTGAAAAGATAAAAAAAAATTACCCCAAATAATTTAACAAGTCAAATCTTTTAAATATACCAAACAATTTACTTTCTTTTTTTCTTCTCTTTTTTGTATTAATAAAGATAAATATATAAAAAAATTAAACTATTTAAGCATTTCAAATAAGGTATGAATATTTTTGAAGTACTTATGCAATATTATTTGCATGGTACTTTTCATAAATAAAAGAATGTAATACCTTTTAAGCAAATCATCCTTTGTTTTATTAATCTAATTAATAAAACAAAACTATCGTACTAAATGCACGTACATTTTTAATAAGTACACATATTAAATGTATCACTTTAAACATTTCATTAGAAAATTATCATTTTAGCCTTTTAATTTTTCTTTTAATTTTTTTAGAGATAAATCTTAAAATTAATATCATTTGGACTAACGAAAAAATAATTTTTTTTATTTAAAAAAAATAACATAAAAATTTGTCCCACATGAAACCTAATTACATTATAACACTTGTACATAATACAAGAATAATAGTAAACTTAAAATCAGCTTGTGTTTGGTCAATTTTTTTTTAAAATTTTTTAATTTTTTTTAATAGAAAAATAGATATAAAAGAATATAAAAAAATCAATTAATTACAATATGAGATATAAAAAATGAACTCTTTAAAAAACTTTTAAATAAAATAATTTTTAAAAAAAAATTAAATCAAACCTAAGCTAAATGTGCGTACTAAATAAATTTGTGTGGGCATTTTAGAACCACCCTTTACTATCTCAAGTATTTTATACTTTAACAACTAAAACAAAAATTTTAAATAAATAGCATCACATATTACTCCGAAACTCTCTAATAATTACCCCATTGACTAAAATAACATTAAGCAATTCTCAATGGCCTAAAGTTTTTTTTTTTTTAAAAAAAAACACTAAATGCATAGATGTACCTAAGGGAGACGGTTTGGAACAGTCGTCTCTCAAAATTTTAAAAAAATTCATTATTATAGTGGTATTATTTTAAAATATTTTATAATTATATAAATTCGTCCTCATAAAATATTTTAAAAAAATTTAATATGTACTCTTTAAAAAATTTACAAAATTAATTTATTTTTTCTAAGTTAAAATTCTACCACCGTTGTTCTTGATTAAATGCACAGATAAATTACACAGATCCAAACACAAACTACTCACATAACTATGGAATCTACACTTACGTAGTCCTGGATTACATAATTTAAACACAGACCTGTTCACATGATTGTAGGACCCACAATTGCAAATAACAGAGCTCTAAAGTTTAAACCGTTCATGTACCTGAAATCCAAAGAAAAGATCATCTTAACAAACTATAACCTTGCACCTCAAATTTCAGAAGCTGACTTGTATCTTCAAATTACGGAAAATTTATTTAGATACCCCTTCACATCACTTTAATTTCGAACAGATACAGATTAGATCATACCAAACTATACACAGGATCATAATCTTCTCTGTTCATGGATGTTAATTCCCTCGGGATCCGCATCGTAGGATACAAAGCCAATACCGAGAGGCACAGGACAGGTTTCTCTTACCAAAGTAAGGCCCCGTTTGGACTAAATTTTAAGATTTTTTTTCTTATTTTTGTCCTTTCTAGTTTTTTTTTACTTTCTAACTAGAATGGTTACTTTTTCGTTCTTGATGGGAGATGCCCAAAAGTAAGAAATTCTAATTAAAATTTTTTAAAAATTGTTAAAATAAAAATAAATAACATAAAATTTTGCTCATTAGCTTATTATAATGCATTTTTGCTTTTTAAAATTTTTTTACATTTTAATAAAAAAATTATTTTTTTGACTTGTCTCGGTAAAATATATCAAAAAGTATAATAATTTAAACAAAATTTTTTAAAAATTTACTAAAAACAAAAATACATAGAATAAAATAAATTAACAAGCAATTATTCGAAACAGGTCTAACAAGAGTATCTAAGCACAAATTCAAATACACTTCTCATTTCACATAGATTGAATCTCAAAATAATACGAGACCTATGAGACCCACGCTCAAAAAATAGGAAATTAAATATATTTTTATGATTAGATTTGTTCATTATGTAGAATTTATCGAGTTTATTATATATATATATATATATATATATATTTAGGTTAATTCGATACTTGTAACTAAGTAATTAAATAATATTTATTTAATATTTTTTTAAATTATAATTTTTATTTATTTATTTATAAATTAATATTATGCAATCACTTAACTATATTATTAGATCAATTTAAATTTTTTAATAAATAATAAATTCAACAAATTTAATCATAAAAATACATTCAAAAGATAATATGCTTTTAAGTACAACACCTTTCACGATATAAGGCAAATATAGAAAAATATGTCCGAATCTCTGTCCCAAATGATGTTATTTCTCAATTATAAGACGACACAAGCATTTGGGTTCTCTTCCACGCTGGGGTGAACATGATAATACGTGTTGACGGGAGGGTAAAACGGTCTGTACGGCATGATTCCAACCACGGGTGGCGGCAGCTCTGGAGTTTCTTTCTTCTTCTTCTTCTCCTCCTCCTCCTTCTTGGCTTCTTCTTCTTTCTTCGCCGGCTCTTCCTTCTTCGCCGCCTCTTCCTTCTTCGCCGCCTCTTCCTTCTTCGCCTCTTCCTCTTTCTTCGGCTCCTCCTTCTTCGGCTCCTCTTTCTTCTCCGGCTCCTTTGCGGGTCCCACAAGGATTATGTCCGTCTGCCAAAATTTACGGAGTTTGCTCACTACGCTTACAGGATCCACCGACCCGATCACTGTCAGTTTCTTGTCCTTCATGTCCATGGACAGAGAATCAATTCCTATATGAAACAATATATATATATATATTGTTAACTAGTTGTTATGACTAAATCTAATTAAACAAGAAAAATAAAAAATAATTGCGTAAAAATATAATATTTAGGTGATTCAATTTAAAATTTATTAGTAAAATTCGACACAACCTTTACAAGGTGGTGGTAATGTTTGGCATTGCTACGTAAACAGTTTTTAATTTTTTATTATTAATTTTAGTAATAAAATATATATTTTTTTCAAATATCTATAATTTTTATTATAAATCATACTTACTTGTTCTTTTGTAAATAACTATTGCATATTTTATAAATATTTATAATTTTTATTACAATCTATAACTAATAATTATAAAGATGTTTTGTCTTAGCTAAATTTTTAGCTTTTTAACTTATAACCCAGTTAAAAATTAAGTATATTCAAACAAGTTTATTTATAATTTTTTTCTTATAACTTTTCATTTTAAATCAATATATATAAATTTTATTACTTAAAATTATATATTTATAATTTTAACAGTCATTTGTAATTTTTACTTAAAGTTACCGTCACTGTTTAACTAGAACAAACATCATCCATGAGAGCCAACAATATTAATATTAGTAAGGAGAACGATTCTTATACACCATTTTTGTATAAATTCTTCTTTTTTTTATAAATTTATAAATATGTATCCAATAAATTTTTTTTCATAAAAATTCGCATACTAAAATGGCCAAAAAAAATAGTATTTTATACAGAAAGAGAATGTAAAAATCATTTCTCTATTGGCAAGTGGCAACCACTCACATTAAAAATCCTAAAAAAAACCCCAAAATACCCAATAAATATATTATAAGAAGTCTTAAAATGACAATTGGAATCGGACCCATATGAAGATACTAATTGTGAACAAATTATAAAAAGAAATTCAGTTAAATACAATAATACCAACCCACAAAACTAGCTGATACATTTTATCTATTTTTTTCATTTATTTATTTATTAATTAAAAGACATCTCTTAATCCATCCCCTCCCTTTCAGAAGATTCTTCTCACTTTTTTTTTTGTTTGTTTATAGTTTTTCTGATGGGTAGGAAATTAGTACAGACAAATTGGGAAATTTGAGAAACCAGATAGTTACCTGGAAGGGTAGAGACTGTCTTAAGTGCCTTCCTCTTGTCTTTATCATCATGTAAATCCAATTTCAGGATGAACTTCTACAAGAACAGGTAGAAGAACAGAGATCTAAATCAGAACCGTCCCTGATTCTCAACTAACTAACTTCAAACACTTTCTTCAAATCAACCAAATTGGAACAACACAAATCAAAGCCATAAGAGTTCCCGTCAAAGATCTAATTCTAAAATCAGCCCGAGTTTTGTCAATTTGAAACGGGAGAATCAACCAGAATCACAGAACTGAATCAAAAATCCGGTTCAGAATCTCATCTATGAACTTCAAAAAAGTGACCAACCAAAAAGTTCAAAGACAAAAAGTTGAAAAAGTGGATTCCCATAGCTCCCCAAAACACCATTGTAAAATTAAAGCAAAAATCCACACAGAATCGAATCGTAGAATAATCCTTGAGAAACCCAATAATCGATCAGAAAAAGGAAAAAAAGAAAAAATTAAATACATAAATTAGTCTATTTGCGCGAAAACTGGTCGAAAATCTTCAAATCGAATATAAAAATTAAACTGAATCAGAACAAAGTGAGAATCAAAGGAACAAACCTTCATTTGGGTGGGTATTTGAGGGATGTGATCAGAGAGATCGAAATGCAAATGGGATAGAACCAGTGAGAGAGAGAGATGAGGAATAAGAATAAAGCGAGAGAGCGAGAGAGAGAGAGAGAGAGAGAAGAGGGTATCGAATAATTCTAGAGTTGAAAGTGATTGTGAGGTTGGGACGGAAACAGAACCAGAGAAATCCGAATCGAAACAAGAAATGCAGAGTAAGAAAGAGAAAAAAGGTCGAAACAGAGAGAGAGAGAAAATCAGTGCACGCTTCAGCAAGAAACGTGACCAAGTGGAACTATTTAGGCCAGCAGTCACTTAAAAGTTTGAAAACGCAGGCAAGTTGGGTAGTAGTGGTTTCAAAATAATAATTAGAATGCTATTTTTGATAAAACATTCGTATAAAAATTAATTTATTTGATTATTAATAAATATATGAACAAATTACATTTTACACAATGTTCAGTTTTAATTTAAAACGAATTGTTTAAGTTTAAATGGTTCTTTTTGTAAAATAAAATATGAATAATTTGTATATTTATTAATATTTGATTAAAATCGAATTTTTACATAAATAAGTTTTTTGACATGATCCATATGATGAACAGTTTAAATTATTATTATGGATCCATCTTTGATTCACAAAATACAATCTCGATAAATTTTGAGATATAAAATTTTGAGATGATATTATCCAAAAACTATGGCCACGTTTGGATAATTTTGTTGATTTGTTTATTCGCTTATAAGTTAAAAAATAAGTCACATCGTTTGGATAACTAAATAAATTAAAAATAAATAAATAAATAAATAAACAAATAAGCTCGTTTGGATAGTCAAATAAGTAAATAAATTGTCTCATAAGTCAATAAATAAATAAGTCACAAACCACCCCAACGAAGTGACTTAAATGAGATTTAATTTATTTACTAATAAACAAATAAACCCATAAATAAATAAATAAAATTCACTCTCAAACAGTACCTATATAAAATCGTCTTCAACAATTTGTCGAGTAAAAATTATATATGATCGTCTTCAGCAATTTAATGAGTAATTACCATGCGATTCAAATGTCACGTGGCGTGCACAATCAATACCAGGGGCTTGTTTGTAGGAGAGAGAGAGAGGAGAGAGAGAGGAGGAGGAGGAGGAGGAGGGAGGGGGGAGAGGGGTGAGCAACTACTAATTTTTTTTTACCAATTTGGGATGAATAATTTGGTATATTTGAACTATTTTTTTTGAAGTCTTCCAATTATTCACCCTTGTTATTCAACGATTAATAATAATTTTAATATTTTAATTTTATTTAATTTTAATTAAATGTGAACTAAGGTTCACAATGCGATATAAAATCTTATTTGTAATTTTTAAAAATAAAAATATATTATTAATTTTTCTTATTATATTCAATTCAATACAAAATAATAAATAAGCAGAAAAAGTTTATTTAGGCTTGACATTTTATTAAGGATATGATTGATTAAAAAGAAAAATAATGAAAAATGGGAAGATATAAAGTGAAGAAAGCTTTTGGCTAGCATATCAATTTGAAAAAGTATTGATTGCTCCGTATGGTGACTTTTTTTGTCACTTTGTCGTGATCATGAGCAACTAACTTAAAAATTATTATTTTTATATATTTTTAGATAAAAATTACAATGATAGAGTACTAAATAGGTCATTTGTTAAATTATTTTTTCAGAATTACTTAATTAAAAATTTGTTTTATTATTTTTGTTCAAATTGATTATATTACACTTTTACATAATTAATTATAACAATTATATATAATTAGTATTTATAGTAAATAAGTTATTAATTAAAAAATTATTATTATTTTAATAAAATAAGAGTTTGAATATAATATTTTAAAACTTAATCTTTTGATTAGATATTGTAACTTTTTTTTTTGCCAAATAAGTTATGTTTTATATTTTAACCGAAAAGCTCAAACATTTGGGTTGCCAATTAGACCATTTGTATGAGTTTAATAAGATTAAGTTTGAAATATTGGTTTGTTGGCTAGTTTTATTTAGTTTAATTTCCTTTTTTGTAGATTTTTATAATTTTATTAAAAATTCTACTTTTAATAATATTTCCATTAAGATGAACTGAAAAAAAATAATCAAAGACTAAACAAATTAAATAAATTCAAATAAATTAATAAGCCAAAAATTGTTTTTATTTGAGCAAAAAGAAACTCATGTTTTAGTAAAAAAAAAAGGCTATTGATTCTTCTCATTTAAGTAAATTAAAAATATACAAATAAAAAAACATAAGCTAAATAGTAAAGATTTAACCCAAACAAGCCTTGCATAAATTGATGAGTTCCATTACATCTATCAATCATATTTGAGTTCGAACACCATGTGTGCAATGCTTGAGAAGTACCTGATAACTTCGCTCAATATTCATAATTCTGAACACACAAAAATAAAAATAATAATTCTACTATTTCAAATTTGTATCTCAAAAACAAATCCATAAAACATTTAATTCCCTTTTTTCTCTCTCCTCTCTCTTACTCACTCGCCACTCTCTCTCTCTCTCCTCTCTTCCTCTCTCTCTCTCCCCCTCGCCAAGACATTGCACACTAATTGATTTTTTTTTGTTTTTTGTTTTTAATAAAAATATAAAAAATAATTTATTTGATAAAAAAATAAAAAATTTAAAAAATCAAAAAATAAAATTATAATACTAATTCTTATAATATTCTATTTATATTTTTACCAAACAAATAAATTCACTTAATTTTTTTATTGTAATATATTCGATCTAACGCAGAATTTTATTAATTTTAATTTAACATAAATTATTTTATTTTCAAAAAGTAATATATATTTTTAGCTTAATTTGTCAATAAAAATTATATTTAACGTAAATATTTGCATAACATAAACAT
>JAOTRH010455213.1:0-29663 GCA_034768845.1 Heliamphora exappendiculata | reverse complement strand
AAAACAACCGAGACCTCCTGCAGATTATTGGTGTCGACCCCTCAACAAATCGTGTTGACCCAAATGTTCCGAAGCCTACCTGCAGAATTTTGGTGTCGACCCCAAGAAGATTCATGTCGACACAAAACTACCGAGACTTCTTGCAGAGATTTAGTGTCGACACCAGAGACAAGTTGATTCGACACAAAATGGTTTCTCCGGAAGTTGAAGATTCAAACGTATTGACACCAGGTTTATTTGTGTCGACCCCAGAACGTTGGAAGATAAAATGCAGAATTTGTGTCAACCCCAGAACGTTGGAAGGTAAAATACCGAATTTGTGTCAACCGCAGAACGTTGGAAGGTAAAATGCAGAATTTGTGTCAACCCCTCAGAACATTCGTGTCGACCCAACCATTTGAAGAACCCTACCCCAGACACGTTGTGTCGATACCAAAGATATTTGTGTCGACTCTGAGTATGGAAATTCAAATTACGGCAGATCTCAACGGTTGGATTTTTGGCATTTATTGCCCCAACCTACCTCCAACGGTCAAGAAATCACAAGAACTTATATAAGGAGTTACTTCTCAGCATTTAACAGATATAGAAGAGAGAGACTTGCATTTTATTATTCTATTGCTCAAATCCATCAAGCTCATATTTATTGCTGCAACTCCTGTTCTTGTTCCTCATCTCTCTTTACCATTTCATTTATTGTGAATTTATCTTGTAAAGAGAGTGAGAGCTCCTTATTCATTACATATCATTTATTGTAATCTAGGGTGAGTCACCCTGTTAGCCTTTGAGTGAGTGAGTGAAACTCATCAAAGAAGAGTTCAAGAGAGATTAGAAGAGAATAGGGGCTTGTTTTTATAAGATCTTTTTGAAGCTGTAACAGGCTTGTGAATGTGCCCGTAAACATTCAAATAGCTCAAGTGGAATCTTGAAGTTTGTAAAGGCTTGGAATACGCCCGAAAGTATTCTAGATAGTGGAAATACTGAAGGGAGATCTTGAGGAGTGGATGTAGGCTAGGATAAATAAATCCTGGTGTCTGGTTCTATTTTTCTATCATTCATCTTTTAATATTTGCATTGATTATATACTTGCATACCTTGCTTTATTACAATATAAAAAAATTTCTGAAAAGACTTAAATTTCGTATTGCTAGAAAAGACCCAATTCACCCCCTCTTGGGTTGCCTAAATCTAACAATTTGCTATCCGATCGCCAAAAACCAAACCCGAACCCACTAAAAACTAGAGAAAAGATGGAGGTTTTGTTTGTAAAGAAGAAAACTTAGCTAGCAAGATAAATGTTCAAAATATTTATCAAAATATCTAGCAAATGGCTGATATTTAAAGGGCCCACGCAAACAGACTGCTTGACCAGTCTCAAGACTGCTCGAGCGGTCGCACCAGCAAAGCTTTCCCAACTTTGCACCACGATGTCCGACGGTTCTAAGATCTAACCCAACATGCATTTCTAAGCTCAAAATAGCATAAAACACATACGAACATGCTATTCTATTAAGATTAAAACAACAAACAACACGTCGAATGAACATTAAGAAATTAAAACTAAACCAGGTCTCACAACTCAACCCCCTTAAAGGAATTTCGTTCCTAAAATTCTCCACGAGGCCAAAAAGGAAAACAACGCCGTCGATCGCAATCAATACCGGCACGATAAGTGATCAGCCAAACCATCCTTAGGATAAAGTCAAATGTGATTATGTCGAGAATGATGAAATTAAACTCTAAACAGCAGTCGACGACCTCTAACTGGATCTACAAATCCAACACCATGTCCCCACCGATTGGGTCTCTACACACAGCATACTACCCACGAAGTCCATCACCAACCCCAAAGCAGATGTATAAGTAGATAAATATAATGCTCCCGTGTTGATAAGAACACTGGCCCGAGATCAGCACACTAAGAAAGTACCTCTGCTCACTGGTGTCATAACTGCCGCATCAGGCACGACCGGTGCCTTGGAAGAACTGGGATTTGTAAAGGCCTAAACTCGGCTCTATGTCACTCTAGTTTGTCCCCCATAACCTGGGACTGTCGACTGTCGTATTGATTGTGCTGAAGCACCCCCACCTATAACCCTAGAAGGGTGAGTTGTTGGGTACTGCTGTCAGTAATCTAGTTGACCCTGCGTAAACAAAATAACTGGTATGCTTAACGTGCTCGGCACACTGCCTCCCTAATGGCAGTTCCTGCGAATATGCCGTCGTTGACCACATTCATAACAAACTGGTAGCTTCCTCCCCGACGACTGAATCGATACTAGCCTTGGGACTGCCTCGGCTATGGGAAATCCGTCGCATGATGCCCTAGTTGTCTGCACCAAAAGCAAAGGAACTCTTCCTGGTCTGGCCTCCTAGAGGAAGCCTCTGATAGTGCTGGTGCTGTGAACTGCTGTCGTGATCTAGATGGATGAGAACTAGGGCCAAAGGACCTCTACCTCTTATTGGAGCGCCCATATGACTATGCCTCTGTTCCACTTTATGGTGCCCTAACCTCCTTAGGTCCACGAGTCTCATTCAAGGTGTTCTCAATCACTGCTGCCGACTCTACCAATTCTGTAAAAACATGCAGTCTCAACCCTATCACTCGCTCTCTGATCACAAGCCTCAAACCCCTCTCAAACCTCCTCGAATGTAGCTCATTTGTAGCCATCAATTCCGGTGCAAAACGGGACAGACTAATAAATCTGGCTTCATACTGCACGATACTTAGCACCCCTTGGGTGAGAGCATAGAACTCCTCCTTGTATAGGTCCCTTGAGGAAGTGGGAAAGTATTTCTCCATAGTATTTCTGACATATTTCTACCACTTATGAGCGTCACTTCTCAGCTTGGAGGCAGCAAAAGAAACCCTCAAGTCTTCCTCAACTATCTACAGTGTATCTAGAATTCGGGTCACAAGTTCCAACCATTCTGTACCTACCGTGGGATCGGGATCCCCAGCGGAGGTAGAAGGATCAAGACGCCGAAACTCTCGCATTGCAACAGTCGCCCTCGGCTCGGGCACTCTCCCTCTCTCTCCTACTAGCAGTCTCAGCTAGCTGACGGATGGAGCCTACCATCTCACGCAGCAACTCTATCGCGTCTATCAGTCCTTGGGGAGCATTTGCATCCCTAGCGTCACGAATTGGCACATCCCCTTAGCCCAAGCCACGACCACGGCCTTGACCACGGTCCCGTCCTCTCTGCGTAGACATCACTTCTATATAAAAGGAACATAGAATATAAGATGCAGCACGTCGCATGAACATAAACACGCTAACACATAGCCACAGACGATTATGCAAACACATCACAAATACCGAGGAGAACTGACAAGCGTGACACGTCAATTTGGGTAACCTACTTAGATTTCTTGCCAAAAAACATGTCAGCCAAATGCATTTCTAACTTGGCTTTCAAGTTTGTCAATTTAGACGCCCAGAGGCAAGGCTAATCAATCCTAAGGTCCAACCCCCATGCTCACGTATACACAACATCCTCATGCTCAACAAGCCATCATGCTCGTGTTGTCAAAACATTTAATCACGTGCAATAGAGCACACGCAATCAACCACACAAGGTGATGCACCCTCTTTCTACGACTCTTAGGTATTCGAACCTAGAGCTCTGATACCATTTGTAACACTCCTAACCCGAGTCACAATAAAAGCCCACGAAACTACCGTTTTAGGATACCACGGTTCACCAAAACCAACTGTACAAAAGGGTCGAAACCAAAATGTCGAAAGGAAAACTAGAACTTTTGTAAAACACACCATTGAGGGTTTACTTTAGGTAAAAGAACAACCCAAAAGAATGAGGTTACGGCCCCAAGAGCCAAGCTTAAAAAACAATCAAACAAAGTTCTTTGAAAATATCCCATATCGTGAGCCAAAGACCAGAAGGAAATAGACTAATCATAAAATAAAAGCTAAACATGCTGATACGAAAAGATATGAATATTCTGACTCACACGAGTCTCGAAAATAGTTTTATATATAACCCACAATGATTCACATGCAATCCATGCAATGCATCTTTATGGGCTTCCACTGAATGACCGCAGCCCCAACTAATGCATCTTTATGGGCTTTCACCGAAGGACCTCAGCCCAAACTAATGCATCTTTACGAGCTTTCACAGAAGGACCGCAACCCCCCACAGCCCCAACTAATGCATCTTTATAGGCTTTCACCGAAAGACTGCATCCCCAATTAATGCATCTTCAACCAGAGTTTACATGCATACAACCATGAACAAAAATCACATTCTCCAAACACCGTCATCCTTCTAGCCATGGAGACTAACCAATTTCAAAATAAGGCTCAACCCCAAGAGTTAGCTCCAAATCTCCAAATTTAGGTTTTCGCAACCATATACATAAATTTTTCTGATTTTCAGAACCCGCCATTTTGAAAACCACGAACACACACCCACTTCCAACAACTTTGAAAATAAACCATAAAACACTTAAAAACCCTTTTTGTCTAACCAAACATGGTTTAAACACGTAAAACAACTATTCATGCATTTTAAAATGGTAAAAACGCATAAAATGTCACGTAGCATTCATTTATAACATGAGAGTCTAGGATCCCACCTCGATGAGTTATAATTTGAAGCTTTGAACTCTGGTGAAAAAGCTAAGTCGTCGAACAAGTTTCCGTTTAGATGAACACGAAGCCCTTGGCGAGGATAATAAGGGTCTGCTATCCGATCACTAAAAACCAAACCGAGCCCACTAAAAACTAGAGAGAAGGTGGAGGTTTTGTTTGTAAAAAAGGAAACTTAGCTAGCAAGATAAAGGCTCAAAATATTTATCAAAATATCTGGCCAAGGGCTGATATTTAAAGGGCACACGCAAACAAAACACTTGATCGATCTCAAGACGACTCGAGCGGTCGCACCAGCAAAGCTTTTCCAACTTTGCACCACGAAGTTCGACGATTTCGGGATCCAACCCAACATGCATTTCTAAGCTCGAACAAGCGTAAAACACCTATGAACATGCTATTCTATCAAGATTAAAACAACAAACAACACGTCGAATAAACATTAAGAAATTAAAATAGAACCGGGTCTCACATGATCCAAATAAGGCGCAATTGAACCCTTAACCCAGTAGTTCACTCCCTTACATTTTCCAACTACAGGATTTGATTCAGGCTTGAAGGGAAAACGCAAATGATATCCAAGTAATTAAGTACAAGCAATAAAAACTACAGATAAAAATTAGTTAGAATGAAATTCCATTAAAAAAATCAAGCATGATTCAGCAGAGTCCGTATGAAGTATCGCTATTGTCACGCCCTAAAACCCGAACCACGCGAACCACTAAAGAAAAACCCATTTGAGATACCGAGATCCATCAAAATCACCCAAACCCAAACAATTTAAAAACATAAGTCAAAACTAGTTTGAAACCTTTGAGAAAAGCACTTCCGAGAGTTTACGTTGAGAAAAAGAAGAACCTAAAAAGATATGGTCACGGTCCCCAACGGCAAAGCTTTTAAAACAAAACCAAATAAAATTTTAAAATCTGCCCAAACCACTCAATCGGTCAAAAGACTAGTTGAGCAGTCCTTGCGAGCCCACTAATTTTTCACTTGAGAACAAAAACAGATTGTTTATCTTGACTGCTCGACGGACCGCTTGAGCAGTCCATCAAGCGGTTTAACTTTGGACTCTTTTTCAAAACCCAATTTCAACACCCACTACTTAAACCTTTTCCAACCTCTTTGAAACCCTTCAAGGCAGCAATCAAGCATTCTAAAACATGCTAAAACAAGGTTTAAAACTCTCCTCGAGATACATTGTTTGACATTAAACATAAAACCAACCAAAAATCATTGTTACAACATTGAAACCAATCGGGTGATAACTACAACATACAAACTCAAAAAATAACAACCAACCCATGGTCTCTCTCATCGTCATACAACCATGCAAACATCAAAATTAAGGCCTCATGGCTTACAAAAAATGTTCCTTCAAGTACTAAACATGGTACGAATATTACATGAACTAACAGCAAAAATAGCATGAACAACCATACAACAAAACTAAAGGTTTTGTCGTCTGCCTCTCACTGGGGCTCCTCAAGATCAAGCTATATGATTTTTTTCACCTGAAATGTTTTAAATCCAACAATGTGAGGTGAAACCGAATAGGAATAGACTATCATGAATTAAAAATATAATGTGCAATCACGGATCATACAAGCAACTACACTACACAAGTCTCAAACGGTTTTCCATACTCAAACCACAAGTTTTCATATAATCTAATAACGTCTAATAGTTTAATATACATAAACAACACATTATTTTCCAACTCGATTTTTACAACCGTCAATGATTCCTGTGTACTGACTCTGTGGTACTGGAAACAAAGGTAACCACTATAGACTCTCGTCCATTAGCCTAGGTCTGCGGCATCCAATGACCCGCTAGGTAATGACAAGTTCTATACGTTACTACAATAACAAACGCCTCCCAATGGGACAAACCCCTCATTTGTGGGAACTAACCTGAAGAAGCGAAGCACCTATCTTGCGCACGTTTTCGAACTTTCACTGTGAGACGCTGGCCCGTTTCTTTTTTTCTGGCGTATTTCGACGCGCGTTTAATGTTTTCGTTGCTGCATGTTTATATGCGTTTTGATGCATGATCGGGCTTAGATATGCATGCGGGGTTGATTTTTGGGGTCGTTAGGCGCTGTGATGCGGGTTTAAAAAAGAAAAAAAAAGATATTTCCGTGGGTTATAAATATCTCGCGTTAGATATTTTTAAAAGATATTTTCAAGACGTCTCAGTTAAGTTTCTATTTTTTTTCTCTGCCTTCTCTTTAACTTCTCAGGGGCTCGGCGCTCGATTTTTGACGATCAAATAGCGGATCCTTGTTATTGGCATCGGAGGCTACGTGTTCATCCAGACTGAATTTCATTTTGGCAATATTTGATTTTGCACATGGACCAAGGTGTCGAGTTTTTACTCAATGAGTTAGGATCCTAGACTCTCATATTTTATAAGGGTGCTACGTGAAATTATTTGTGTTTTTATCGATTAAAAATGCATGAAAAATCAATTTATGTTTCAAAATAAATTGGGTTTTGGTTCAAAACCATTTTTTGTTGGTTTCGATTGGATGGAATCGGGTTTTGAATGTTCATTTCGAGGTTTTGTGGTAGTTTCGGATTTGGGTACGTCCAAGGGTGTTGAGAAGGTGTTTGGAGGCTTCAATTTGTGATTGAGATCATGGTTTGTGAGTGTTTGAGAGTTTTGGGGGCTTGAAATTCAAAAACAGGAAAAATTTGATTTTTTTTCTCTGGCGCTAGATCGCTCGAGCTGACTGGTTGCGCAGGGCCATTTTCTTTCAATCATATCTCCCTCGTTCAAACTCGAAATTGGGTTATTTTTATACTCAAATTGAAGCCCCGAAAGTCTTCTTTCCAATGACACCTCTCTCACAATAAAATTCTTTTTGTAGAACAAGTTATGACAAAAAGAGTGAGGGTATGTCAAAAAAATTTAATCGTTTTTCACCCGTTTTTGGCCGAATGTTTGGAAAAAGGTTATCTTTCATCCTTATTGGCCCTTTTTATCAAGTTTCTTGTTTCTCGGGGTATCGTGGGCTAGTGTTGGGCTTATGTGGGCATCGTGGGTTTGTGTTGGGTGCACAGGGGCGCGGTGGGCTTGTGTTGGGCAGGTGTGGGCGTTGTAGGTTTGTGTAGGGCACGTGTGGGCATCGTGGGTTTATGTTGGACATGAGTGGGTCCATGTTGGCTGTGTTAGGTGTGTGTTGGTGTCACGCCCCAAACTTTGGATCACGCGAAAAGCTACAACAACCACCAAAACCAGCTCGAAAGAAAAGGAATTAAAACCCAAAAGCCCAAACAAGGTTAAAATCTTTGTAAGAACGTACTAGCGAGTGTTTATCAGATTTAAAAGAGTAGCCAAGAGACTACAGTTACAACCCACAAGCCAAACCTTTTTAAACAAAATATAAGTTTTGAATAAGAAAAATCTTTTTATTTTAAAAAAAGCTCAGGTTGTTCCAAAAATCTTCCTCGAAGCACAAGAGTTTATATGAAGTATAAATCATTTGAAAATCTATTTTTGCAAACCGTTAAATCCAACAACAAAAAACGTAGTAAGAAACAACGAAAAATAACAACCAACCCAAGGTTCTCTCGAAAGCATTAAAACATGCATACATTCATAATCATTACATATGTTTTACAACATGTTATCTCTAAACATGATTTTTATACAGAAAGGTATAAGCTGTCTAACAAAAACAAGACAACAGGGTCTTGTCATCAGCCTCCTCTGGGCACCACCAGGTCAACCTACAGGACCACGCTTACCGGAAAAAGATTTTACAGCAAAAATCCCACGTCGTGAGCGAAACCCAATAGAAACAGACTATAAAACTGTAAAATAGGATATGCAATCATATTGTGGGAGCTAACTCAACCACATAACCAAAAAGGTTTTACGTCATAAAACTCTAAGTTTTCCCATCAGACTACACAAGTCTACCAAAACGATTTTTCAACCTTAAAACTACGAATTTAAACAATGCAAATAACAATTAAAGAAAACTGTAACCAAAATCTGGTTTTTCACTCGGATCACACACCAAGGAACGTTAAAAGATATTTTCTGCTCAGAACACACACAGCTGAGAAAAATAAAATGGTAAAATCAGTATGCTCCACGCGGGCCACACCGCTGAGGAGAAAAGATAAAAATAGTATGCACCACTTGGGTCACACCGCTGAGGAGAAAAGATAAAAATAGTATGCACCACTTGGGTCACACAGCGAGGAGAAAAATAAATGATTCCTATGTACCGACTCCGTCATAAAGGAACAGATATAGAAACTACATATTTCTGCCCGTTTACCCAATCCTTACACATCGTAGGACCGGTTAGGTAAATACAACTTCTATACAAAGCCACCACAACGTAAAAACTTAATTTACGGGCCCAAAATCCGAGGGTACAAAGCACCCAACCGCTTAATTTACGGAGACTAGCCTAAAGGTATAAAGCACTTACTCTACACACGTTTTTAGACTTCCATCGAGGGCAAATCTTACTAAATACCCACTATCCCGGTACATCTTGAGAATCATTTTACAAAATCAAAATATTTTCACATTTATACATTAAACATGTATAAAGATCCATCCATCATCATGGAGATCAAACCAAAAATATTTTCAAAGTTGAGACTCAACCCCAAAAGTTAGTTCCAAACTTCCAAAAACATGTTTCTCAAAGTTTTCTCAAAACTCCATTTTCAAACCATCCTTTGAAAATCACGGATATCCATTTGGAAAATATAGGACCTCATAATTCCATCGGATAAACATCACACGAGGAAATTCAGAACCAAAAACATTAAAAATCTCAAAACTGCCATGACCGATCGATCAGTTAGAAGGACCGATCGATCGGTCCCACACCAATTTCAATTTCTCGAAAAACATGTCAGGTTTTCAACACAAAAACATGTATAAACATGAAATTAAAACCCCCAAGCACCTGTTTTGATACCCACGGGCATACACAAACCCAAAATAACCATTTTTCCTTGAAAGAAACCATTTGAATCCGAAATCATTTAACTAAAACGACGAAAAATGGTTTTAAACCAAAAACCCGATTTCTTGAACATAAACACCTTTTTCATGCGTTTGAAATGGTGAAACAACATATAATTACATATATCACCCTTAAACATCCATACAGTCTAGAATCCTACCTCATAGGGTCACAAACCAGAAGCTTTACTAACTGGTGAAAAGCCAAAGCCGCCGAAACACAATTCCATTCGGATGTAAGTGAAGCCCGCAGCGAGTACGCCAAGAATTCGCCGTCCAATCACTAAGATTTGAGCCCTAAACAACCCCAAAATTTAGAGAGAAGGTAGAGCTTGAGGTTTAGGGTTTTTGGAGAGAAAAGAGGAAGCTTATAAAACAAGCTTTGCACAAAATCCAACTTGATCCGCCGCTTTTAAAACATTCTGTCTGAACAGACTGATCGATCGATCTTTTCACCGATCGATCGATTCCCTATTTCACTACATTGCTATCCTAACTTCAAACGATGTATCTCATTTGTTCGAACTACGAATAGGGTCATTTTTGTACTCAAACTGAAGCCCCAGAAGTTTACTTTCCAATTGTTCAAACCTCATACCAAAATTCATTTTATACCAAGAGTTATGACCGAATTAGTAAAGGTATGTCAGTTTCCTTCATATGTTTTTTGCATATTTTTGTCCGAACATCTCATATTCTTCCTCGAACATATCGTTCACGTCTATCAAAACTCAAAACACTCACCCACAACATCACCAAGGTCATGTCTAACTCTTACTCCATCAACACTTAAATCATTTCTCAAAAATGAAATAGGCCAGGGTCTCACAACTCTATCCCTTTTAAAGGAATTTTATTCCCGAAATTCAACTCTGAAACTTAAGCCAAACATCGTCCCGCAAGCATCAATAATCTCTGATGTAAACCCAACAACACCTCATAACAACAGAAGAAAAAATGCCTCGACAACTAAAACTCTAAAATTGTGAGAGTTTTAGTATACACGCCTTTGAAGAATCAACCTCCATACAAACTGCATTCATGGGCAAGTCATCATAAAACATCATATCAAGATCCAACGCACGTTGCCAAACCTCAGGCATAACTCACATTGAACACAACCACTCTGGCAAAAAACGCACCACATGAGACCAATCCACCTTGGTACTCGATCCTAAACATTCTCTATTCCATGACATGACATAGAGACTGTCACCATGCATACCAAGGACCATCTCCATAAGTCCAAACACACTACGTCAAACCCTGACATCGGTCACATGAAATCGCATGCTCCACGCATAAACTCTACTCGAGTTCTAACGATCACCGAATGACCACCGACTTTGATACCATAACATCACCCTGTCGACACCAACATCTCCATCACGGAAGCTGATATGATGCGGACCCACGAGCAACAACACAACACCCAACTCCAGAGAGAAGCTCACTTAGCTCACCTGGAATACCAAAGAATGCCTCTCAACAAACTTTCAAACCTTCATCCTCTACTTAAACATCTATCACGAATGACATTTCTCACCAAGGAGAAACATTAGGGAATACACCATTGTCCTAGGCAAGGTTCCACACAACCAAAAACCAATCCAGCATCAACGCTACGAGGTCACCTGATCTCAACGGGTCACTCGACAAAACACGTCACGGAGACAGAACATCTCATAGGTATCCAACAACCTATACAAACCCAACTATATCTCCCATGCGACAGCACGTCACTACACAGTACTACACGATTTAACGTCTCGCCATCAGGTCACTGATACCAACACTACAGATCAATATCAAATCAAACACAATAGCTGTCAGCCGACCGAGCAAACATAATGACTGTCATCCGACATCAACCCAAACTCACAACACATACATCAATTCCTTGAGTATACCATAGCAGAATACTCGAACCAAAGACCTGCATCTCCGACTTAGCAATTTTCCTCATATACAAAACTCATCACGGTCCTTCTGTTCCCAACCAAACCATCACGTCGATCCAAACAGACTAAGCCAACCAAGGCTTCTCAAACATCGAATCCATTTGGACTCGTACATTAACACTTACTCGAGATCACCATCCGATCGAATAACAGTTATGCCAAAGCACAACGCTTACCATAGTCGACAACCATTCCTCGACTCCAAGAACTCTGAACAGTTCCAAGTCCTCAAGCAGAATAAAAATCTAGACTCATGAAAGTCTATTAGAAACCCACCATATGCATATCATAGCCGCACTGTTTCAAGAAAATTCCCGCTCTGCCATGAGCTAAGAGCACAACCATACGTACACAACGATCAACGATCCTCAACCGATCACTGCAAAAGAACTCCACGTCTCAATACCAACTCCCCAAGCATTCCATGTCTACCAACCGAACCTCACAGGGATCACAATCCAAATGGTTCAAACATCCGTTGAAACAATTAAAGATTAGTCCCACGATTACCCAATCTTGGCGATACACGTCCCTGAGTCACAACTCTAAGGGTCACACAAGGGTATAAATCCGCTGAGATTCTACAGTCGTAGAACACTACCAAAACTTGAACCAATCATGAACCTGGCATCTCTGTCCACCCGAGATGAATCAACTCACACCAAACAATGGTGTACAAGCCAATCGTCTACAAGAAAATTCTCTCTCTCCTTCCATCCAAAGGAAAGAAAAAGGCCAACACCATGACCTAACCTCAGCGTACCAGGAGTACTCCTCAACACTTAGTCCCCAAAGAACCCTGTAAGCCTTACTTTGAAACCGCGTTGACCACAGTCGAACAGTCGCCGTCAACCCCGATCACGGTACTCAAACTATCCATTACATCAAGCTCTCAACCCTTCGGCGTCATTTGCATAGATGAACCCCATCAAGCATCATATCTTGTACAACTCAATCCAAGGATTACAAGCTCATCCCTAAGCATGCATAAAGGTACACGTCTGCTAAGTAAACCGCAACCACGTCATATCCTCGAGCCCACTCTCCAAGGCACAACATCAAACAAAGGAACCCAATCCTAAGACCTTTCATCTAGAGTTACTAATAACTCCCACAACCATGTAGACACCTTCCACACTTTCGCTCTCAAAGTATACATCGATCGTAGACATCGTACCCTATGATTTCTCACCTTTCACCACCGGCCAATCAAACCACACGGTCCACTACTGAACCTCAGCACTCCACACTTCGTTCCTATGGGCAACCAACATACCCATCTCGGAACTTAAGGTGGAACATAAACAACTTATAGACATATCATACCTAGGATACGTCATCTCAGCACTAAGCTAACCACATGAACCTAGCACGGTTCTCAAACGAAACCTCCTAATCACTAGGATATTGACCAAACCACTGACCTACATTCCCGTAGGAATCTCATAGAACCGCGACTCGTCGCAAGAACCTTTTCACATTCCCATGCAGCCACAATCCATGCTCTTTCCAGCATAACTACAACTCATACTCATTCCCACATCCTTGGGCTCACTCACTCGGAACTCAATTCTCAAACCTCAAGCAGGTATACAACGTCTAAGGTCATCAGAACTACTCTGACTACCAACAACATCCTACTGATCACTCTCAACAGCCTGCTGTCAGGGATATTCCCAGAACCACTCATGTTCTACCGTCTCTACACACACCCGACCAAGAATTACTACGCTCCCATCCACTATGTTCCCGTCTAAACCCCATCATGAATATACGGTTCATGACATAGCATGGCTCACGACGTACCTAATCCATCACACAGCTAAACCATGTGCACCAAACCCTAACCGAAAGAGATTATCATGATCCACAAATCCTATCCACCAATCTAGTCATAACAACTGATTCTCAGGGTCTCCGACACCCCATCGCCCTTACTCACAAGGCTATCCATAACACCAATACAACTTCCGATAACTTACTCTCAAGAGAAGCCAGCTACCCAAGCTAAAGCCATCAACCATGCTTCAACTACACCTGAACAAAACTCTGCTCAAACACTCAATGGTTTGCCAGCCGAGGCCAACCTCACACGACTAAACCCAACTCACTGACGAGTTCCACAACATACCCAGTGATCGACGCTCAACCCATAACCTTACATCTGCAACTGATAGCAACCAAGTCGCTCATCTAAGACCCAAACCACGGTATCGTCGTCTCTAAGGGTGCACAGTACATATATAAAGCACTAACCAACACATCGAATAAAAATTATAAAAATAAAATGGAACCGGGTCTCACGACTCTCCCCCCTTAAAGGAATTTTGCCCTCAAAATTCGCCATGAGGTCAAGAAGAAAATAGCTCCAGATATTTAACACAGACTTCGGACTCAAGCTCCCATGTAGCTTCCTTTACCCTATAATAAAGTCATAGAACCTTGACATATGCAATGGTCCTCCCTCTCAACACTTGCTTATGTGTGTCCATAATCTTTACCAGTCATTTCTCAAAAGAAGCATCCTCATTTAACAGTAACTCTGCCCAATCCAAGATGTGTGATGGGTCAGACTTGTACTTTCGAAGCATGGAGATATGAAACACATTGTGCACAGATAACAACTGAGGAGGCAAGGCCAGACGGTATTCCACCTCTCTAATCCTCTCTAGGATTTTAAACGGCCTGATAAAATGCTGCAACAACTTTATGTTACGACCAAATCTCATCAAACCTCGACGTGGAAAAACTTTCAGAAACACATGGTCCGCCACCCAAAACTCCAAAGGCCTTCTCCTCCGATCGGTGCAATTCTTCTGACGACTCTGGGCCATCACTAAACGTTGAAAAATCATAGCAATCTTTTCCGTCGTCTTCCACACTAAGTCGGGTCCCAAAACTATGGTCTCTCCCACATCTGTCCAACACATCGGCGACCTACACGACCTGCTATACAAGGCCTCAAAAGGCGCTATCCCAATGCTAGACTGATAACTGTTATTATACGCAAACTTTACCAATGGTAATTGATCTTCCCAAGAACCCTGAAAATCGATTACATAAGCTCGCAGCATGTCCTCTAGACTTTGTATAGTACGCTCGGAATGACCATCTGTCTGAGGATGAAAAGTAGTGCTGAAAAGTAAATCCATCCCTAAAGCTACCTGAAGACTCTACCAAAAGCGCGGTGTAAAGCGCGGGTCTTGGTCAAAAATAATAGATACAGGTACTCTGTGTAGCCGAACAATCTCACTGACATACAGCCTACTCAGCTTATCCATAGAATTCTTCACGCAAATGGGAAAAAAAGTGTGCTGACATCGTCAGCCTATCAACAACAACCCAAACAACATCGTGCCCCTTAGGTGATCTAGGAAGTCTAGACACAATTCATAGTAATGATTTCTCACTTCCATTCTGATATTGGCAACAGCTGTAGCAACCCTACAAGTCTCTAATGTTCTGCTTTTACTTGCTGACAAGTAAGGCACCGAGAAACAAACTGAACCACATCTCTCTTCATTTCCTTTCACCAGAACTAACAACGCATATCATGATACATCTTGGTGCTTTCCTGGTGCACTACAAGACGTAAATGGTGAAAATTACGTAGTACATCGGCACGACATAACTCTAGCACAAACATTCTCCCTGCAAATCTCAAACTCTGATCCGGGCTCACAACCCAATTCGTGGTGCCCTTCTCACTAGCAATACGATCTCGTAACATCTGAGACTCCTGATCTGCGTGCTGAGCCTCAAGCACATGGGCGACCTATATAGGTCATTAAACCAGTAAAAATAAGGTCTCACCCTCCTTTGTCTTCCCAATACATAGGTCAAACTTGTTAACCACCCTAAGTATGTCCCATTCTCGTATGGAAACTGAAGCTAATGAACCATGCAGTCTCCTGCTAAGAGCGTTGGCCATAACATTGGCCTTTTTCGAATGGTACTGTAAGTCAAAATCATAGTCCTTCATAAACTCCATCCACCATTATTGGCGTAAGTTCAGGTTCTTCTGTGAAAATAAGTACTTCAAGCTCTTGTAATCTGAGAAAATCTAAAAATACTCATCATAAAGATAGTGCCTCCATGCCTTCAAGGCATAAACCACGGCTGCTAATTCCAAATCATGTGTAGGATAATTCTGCTCATAAGTTCTCAAATGCTGAAGCTAACGAACAATGCAATCTCCTGCTAAGAGTATCGGCCACAACATTAGCCTTTTTCAAATGGTATTGCAAGTTGAAATCATAGTCCTCCATAAACTCTATCCACCGTCGTTAGTGTAAATTCAGGTTCTTCTGTGAAAATAAGTACTTCAAGCTCTTGTAATTTGAGAAAATCTCAAAATACTCACCATAAAGATAGTGCTGCCATGCACGCCTTCAAGGAAAAAATCACGGCTGCTAATTCCAAATCATGTATCGGATAATTCTGTTCATAAGTTCTCAACTGCTGAGATCCATAAGCTACAACCATACCCTCCTGCATCAAGACACAACTCAGACCATCATGCGACGTGTCACAATACACTGTGTAACCCAAACCTCGTTATGAAACAACTAACACTGGTGCACTCATTAACCTCTTCTTCAATTCTTGAAATGCCAACTCACAAGCCTCACTCCAAACGAACTTGACTCCTTTTCGCGTAAGGTGAGTCATTGGCGCGGCAAGTCCAGAAAAATATTTCATGAATCGCCAGTAATAGACTGCCAAATTCAAAAACTTGCAGATCTCAAATATATTTTTCGGTCGTTCCCAATCCATCACTATGTTAGTCTTCGAAGAATCCATAGATACTCCATCCTTTGATACCACATATCCAAGAAACCTTACATCGGGCATCCAAAACTCACACTTCTCAAATATCGCATATAGACGATGCTCTCTCAAAAGCTGTAGAGCAATACGTAGGTGTTCTTCATGCATCTCCCTCGAGAGTGAGTAGATAAGAATGTCATCCACAAACACAACCACAAAACTGTCAAGATACAAATAGAATATATAGTTCATCAAGTCTATAAATATTGCTGGAGAATTCGTCAAACTGAATGGCATAACTAAAAACTCATAGTAACCATAACGAGTTCGAAAGGCAGTTTTCGCTATGTCCTCGTCCCTAATCCTCAGCTGATTATACTCTGACCTCAAATCAATCTTTGAAAAGAAACTCGGCCCCTTTAGTTGATCAAACAAGTCATCAATCCTAGACATAGGATACTTATTTTTCACAATTACCTGATTCAACTTTCGATAGTTAATACATAACCTAAAAAATCTATCATTTTTCTTAGCAAACAAGACTGGAGCTCCCCACGGTGACGTACTCGAACGTATAAACCCCTTATCAAGCAACTCCTGAAACTGTACCTTGAGTTCTAGCAACTCAGTCGGTGCAAAATGATAAGATGGCATAAAAATAGGAGCAACTCCTGGAACGAGATCGATAGAAAACTCTACCTCATGACTCGATGGCAACTCAAACCGCCTCGAGATAGTTACAAACCATAGGAGGAAGCTCTCCTCGAACCCCAACCGCCTCATCCAACATGAGAGCAGAAAAGAAGAAGCCTAGGCTTCCTCAATTTCGCATAACACCAGGCATGGACACCAAACCTTTGTCTTGATCGCCCACGAAACAAAAGCAATCACTCTCAGGCGTACAAATCGATACCCTCTGTCGATCACAACCGATAAGGGCACGATAGGTGGTCAGCCAATCCATCCATAAGATGATATTAAACGTGGTCATGTTTAGAATGATAAAATCAAACTTTAAACAGCGGTCGGCGATCTCTAACTCACAGGATCTATAAACTCATCCCAACATCACATTTCTACCGATCGGGATCCCCACACACAGCATACTACCCAACGAGTCTATCTCTAACCCCAAAGCAGATGCAAAAATAGATAAAATAAAGGAATGCGATGCTCCCGTGTCGATAAGAACAATAGCCTATGATCTTTATATTAAGAGAGTACTTCTGATCACTTAAGTAGTAGCTGCAGCATCAGGCACGATTGGTGCCTTAGAAGAACTATGATCTATAAAGGCGTATACTCTACCCTGTGGTGCCTTAGTCTGTCCACTATAGCCCTGTGCTGTGAACTGTCGCACTGATTGGGTTGAGGCACCTCCATTTGTAATCCTAGAAGACTGAGCCATAGGCTGCTGATAAGTCTGTTGTCCCTGTGCGGGTGGAACAACTAGTGCCCCTGTCGTGCTCTGTACACTCTCTCCTCGAGGGCAGTTTATGCGAAAATGCCATAACTGCCCACACCTAAAATAAATTGGTGGCTTTCTCTCCTATGACTGAATAGGTACATCACTCTCAGACTGCCTCTTTTGTGGGAAATCTGACGCACGATGCCCTGGCTGTCTGCACCGATAAAAAATGAGCTCCCTCCATTTTGACCTCCAAAATGAAGCCGTTGAGGGTGCTGGTGCAAAAAATTTATACTGATATGATATGATCCCACAGGATGAGAACTCGGATCAAACATCCTCTGACGCTTGTTTCGACACCCCTAAAACCGCGCACTTCCCTCGTCCTACTGGGTTCTACCCTCTCTAGCTCTGCGTGTCTCATTTAGGGTATTTTCTATGGTAATGGCAGATTCCACCAATTCTGTAAAGACACGCATCCTCAATGCCGCCACTCGATCTCTGATCGCTGGTCTTAAACCCCTTTTTATGTAACTCGTCTATAGCTACAATTTCTTGTGCAAAACGGGATAAGTTGGTGAACTCTACTTCGTACTAAACCATAGTCATTACCCCTTGGGTAAGGGAAAGGAATTCCTCCCGATAAAGATCCCTAGAGGACTTAAGAAAGTATTTATCCAGAAATACTTTGGTAAACACTGCCTAAGTACCTCCCACAGTAGTTCTGGAAAATTTTCACCACTCATGGGCATCACCTCTCAGTTGGAATGCAGCAAATGCAACCCTTAGGTCATCCTCGACTCTCTGTAGTGTATCCAGAATCTTGGTCACGAGCTCCAACTATTCTGTGGCCACCTTGGGATAGGGATCCCCGACAAAGGTGGAAGGGTTAAGACGTCGAAACTCTCGCATAGTGATAGTTGCCTTCGGCTCAGGTACTCTCTCTCTCTCCCCCTAGCAGCCTCGACTAGCTAACGGATGGAGCCCACCATCTCATGCAGCAAGTCTACCCCCTCTACAGGTCATTGGAAAGCATTAGCATCCCTAGCATTAGGCATTGGCACATGTTCTTGGCGTAAACCATGGCCATGGCCTCGACCACAACCTCATCCTCTCTGCGGACATTACTTCTATATGAAAGCAACATAAAACGTAATAACATAACATTCAGCCCATCATGTTATTACAGATATAGGCACATAATCATACTAACACTTAGCCATAGACGAACATGTAAACACATCTCACATATCGAGGAGAACCGGCATGAGTGACGCGCCAATTTGGGTAACCTACTTAGATTCCTTGCCAGAAAATATGTCTGCCAAACGCATTTCTAATTTGGCTTCCAAGTTGTTAATCCAAATACCCAAAGACAAAATCAGTCAATTCTAAGGTCCAACCCCTATGCTCACGTATACACAACATTTACATACTCAACATGTTATCATACTTATGTTATGAAAATATTTAAATACATGCAATCAAGCACACGCAACCATCCTCACAGGGTGATGCAATCCCTTTCAACGACAATTAGGTATTCGAACCCAGAGCTTTGATACCAAAGTTGTAACGCCCCAATTTTCAAACAATAAAAATTCCACGAAAACGAAAACAAAAACGGGATTTTATTTGTAAAATCATTCTCAAAACACGCCATTATAAGCCAAAACAAAGATTTTTCATCCAAAAATCTCCTTTGAGATAAAATGGAACTTTACCACAGAGCGGCTGTCCGCTCGAGCGGACCCTCTACCGCTCGAGCGGTGAAACACCCAAGTGATTGTTTAGCCAAAAACTAAAATTTTTTCTCAAGTCTCAAAAATACACCTAAAAAACCTTATCTTTGAACACGAGTTTAAACAACCAAGGATTACGTTTAACTCAAACCAAAACAGCAACCAACCCATGGTTTCTCTCTCAAAATCATATAACATACATGCATTGAGTGTAAAGGCCTCACAGCTTACAAAACATGTTTTCAAGCCCGAATCATAAGCTCCTTTTTACATGATGCAACAATAAGCAGTAATAAACTACCGAACAACAAAACTGCTGTACATAACAAAAGAGTTATACCTTCGCCTCCACCGGGGATCACCGAGATCAACTCACATGATCAGGTTCACCTGAAAGGTTTTCAAATCCCACAACGTAAGCCGAAACCCAATAGGAACATGCTATAATAAAGTAAAAGCAGAATTTGCAATCACGTAGTATAGAACCAACTTGACTTCACAAGCCTCAAAATAATTTTTCATCCTCAAAATCACACATTTTCATACAATTCAAATAACGTCCAACAATTTAAAAAAATAGCAGCAAAATGTTATTTTGCACTCTATTCCCACAACCGAGAATGATTCCTATGTACCAACTCTGTCGCAGCGAGGACAAAGGTAACATCTATAGATTCTTGCCCATTACCCTAGTTTCGGGACATCCAATGACCCGCTAGTTCATGATGAGTTCCATACGGAGTTACAATAACACACGCCTCCTAATGAGGTAACCACTTTATTTACGGGGATTAACCCGAAGGAACAAAACACCTGCATGCGTAAAATTTTTAAACTTTCACCGAGGAGCAATGGAGCCCAAATACATACGCACTGTCATGGCACATCTACAGAATCATTAAAAACATGTAGCTCGACTACGAAAATGTTTAAAGAAGTACATTAATCATGTACAAAATGTCCAACGGCCTTTCGCCACATCGTCCATAACTAAGAAAAAACGACCAATATTTTCAAATGTTTCACCATTTTAATCGAAACGTTTAAAACTAATGCTCAACCCCAAGGGTTAGCTGCAAACCTCCAAAACGTAGTTTTCATAATTTTTATATAAATCTCTCCATTTCAGAACCCATCGTTTTGAAAATCACAGACATCCACATGTCAACTAACTCTATAATAAACCATAAAAATGAAAAATATGCTTTTTGTCCAATCAAACAGGGTTTAAACACAAAGTCCAATATTTATAGCATCTTAAAATGGTAAAAATGCATATAATCGCATGTAGCACCCTTTTAAAGCAAGATAGTATAGAATCCTACCTCGGCGAGTTAAAACTCGAAGCTTTGAACACCGGCGAGAAACCAAAGTCGGCAAAACGCGATTCCGTTCGGATGAGCGCGAAGCCCATTGCAAGGATATTAAGGATCGACTAACCGAAAGCCAAGATCCGAACCTGAATCAAGCCGAAAGTTTGAGAGAAGGTAGAGTATAAGGGTGATCTTTCTAGACAGAGGAGAGAAGCTTACACAACAAAGTTAAAGGCATGGGATGTCTTGTAAGTGTCTCACGCCAGACTGTCTGGTCGAGCGAACAGAGCTCTGCTCGAGCGGTCCCCTCACCGACTCAACTCTCTGCCACCAGCGGTCATCACTGGGGAAAACTTGAACAAAAGATGCATGACCAAGCTTACGCGCGCATAAAATATATAGAAACATGATATTCAATATCAATTAAAGCGCAAACCACCACATCGAATAAACATTACAAAAACAAAACAAAACTGTGTCTCACATACTTGTAGGCCGTTGTAACACTTTTAAACCCCCATTTTCTCTCTCTCCCGAGGATTATTACGATTAGGGTTTCCTATTTATTTTTTTTCATTTATTTACCCTTTTTATTATTTTTAAAATTTTATTTATTTCATGCATTTCTTTTATTTTTAGGCTGCAACATAAATATAATTCGAATGACCATGAGGTTTAATGTTCACGGCCACATTTAGTTAGACGTCACGACCCAAGAACTCGAAACCACCTAGTAGGACTCTAAGGAGTCTTTTGTCAAGTTCTTGACTCGTTAGAGAGCTAATGCAGCAAACATGATCTACCGACAAGTGAGAACAGAAGATCAAATTATTGGTTGTTGTAGAATATAAATTTTTTGTTCATAATCTTAGATGAAATTAGACACACCATCGATATAACTATAGCACATTATTTTAATACGAATATCTTAATTAAAGAAAATGGTATATTTTCAATTCACTGTACTAGCACACTTGGTCTGTAATGAATATGATTCTATACTGACTATATGAAACAATTAATACGTCATAGTTATTATGAGTATTTATGCTCTTATTTTGAAATAACTAATAAGCACATATATTTAGCGTTTGTTATTTTGATTTCTAAAACAGTGAGGCCTTTTATAAGTTAATAACTTCATTGAACTAGATGATGATATTATGTGTATGATGAATATTAATTATAAACAGAATCCATGTCCCAATGTAGAGATTGATGATACCTCTTAATGAAGTTTATATGTTTTGATTATATCAAACCCTACAAGTGGATTTTGTATCCGACCTATCAAATAAGTTAAGTTGAAAGTTTAAAACAAATTATAAGTGGTTGATTATGTAAAATTGTCAATAATTTAATTTAATTTACAGGTATCTGTAATCTCAACGTGGGGAGATAAATAAATATTTAATAACATGGAGCTCAAAATTGTTTTTTGACATAAGAATGAGAGTACAATTATAATTTTTTAGTGGTATATATTATTATTTATGGAAATAGGAGTTTAATTCGAATAGAATTATATTTTTCTAATTGCATAAGGATTCCAAATCTTATTTACTTCCCTGGTCCCTATCACAACCTATTTACATGCCACTAAACCTCCCCGATAGCCAAGGTTTTTAATATTTTCGTGTTGTAAAGAGACAACCGAGCTAAACTTTATGTCACAAATGACACTTGATTCGTGATCAGATATATGGGAATGTAGAAGAAGACTTAAGGTGAAGTCGATTTCCTATTCGTGTGCATCCATTTAACAGTTTTCTGTTCGAATGCTAGGACGAGATCAAACTAAAGAGATCTCGAATGTATAATTCTTATTCCGCCATATAGAGTTTAATCGGGTCCTCATTTTATTTTTGGAATGATCTATATATACTGTCGTTGGTTCCTAAGATTTCGTTTCCCAACATATTATATATTGATTCTGGCCCTCATGGAATGTATTTTGCGTGGAGTTCTAAATCTACACTGGTATAACATACCTACCCAAAAAAATATAGCAACGGTGTTCAACAAGAAGAAGAAAAAAAAGGAAAGCCATTAAGGAGAATTGATAACCCCAATAAACTGCTCTATTCTGTGACACATTGTTATCTATTTTAGAGGCACACTAGAATGGATGAGTTGCCACTCTAGATAAAGCAATCACTTGATTTGCCATCTTGGAACTTAAATTTGGCATTCTTGGTGGGAGGTAATGTTGGGATTTGAACACCAATCTCCACACGCAAACGGAAGCAATCCACGTACAAAAAAAAAAAAAAATAAATAACACCAAGGATTTATGTGGTTCGGCCCACACCGGCCTACGTTCACGAACAAGAGAGAAAATATTTCACTATGTCGTATGTAAAAGAGTACAACACCGTCTCCCTTCTCTCGACCAATTAAAGTCATAATTTTTTGACTCACGACATTTTTCTTATGGCTCCACTAGTGTCCTATTTATAGGCACACACGTGAAAACTCTATACATAAAGAATTCTAGTAGACCTCTAATTCCATTCCAACTCAATTACATGTAGACCAAATAAATAAAATACGGGCTCGGTAGAGTACAAGCCACAGCCCAACAATCTCCATCTTGGCTTGAATTCTTCAAACCACCCAGAAGATAACCAGCATCGTTGTCGATTTTGCCGTCGTCGTCGTCATCGAACTGCCACACCCAAACAGCATGGTGCACACCTCTATATCGAGGTGCCCGCACCTCAACCCGGGTGCCCTACAAAGCTAACTACATTATAAAATAACATGGCCCTATCTCTCCCCCTTTGTGCACACAATCGGAGAGATCACTGCTATTAACCAAATCAAGAGCAAATGAGACTCACTTCTGTCGAGGTGTACACCTGTCTATTACGTCTATCGTATTAGTCTCGTTGCCCGGAGCTTACTTGTGAACATCCAATAACTGTTGCTCTTGCATCTTGTCGGCATCCTGCACACCATCTGATTTGTTTACCTGCGCACTTGTACTACCTCATCGCTTCCGTGTACCCCTGCGCCTATTCCATGTGCTTTTCTGCAATTGTTGTTCACCCTGATCACCCTTACACTTTTTTCGTGTATGTCGTCTACCTGTACTACTCATCTGATGTTTGGAAGTAGCTCCACCTGTCACAACATTTCCTACGAGCTTGTATAGATTTTCAATCATCTGTCCCTGCAGTACATCCCTGTTTTGCTTTGAAACCCAAAGAACTCCACCTCCAGATGAGAACCCGCAACCTCTCGAATTTAGTATCCCTAGAGAAATCAAATTCTTCCTTAGATTCGACAGATGTCTAACCCCAGTTAAAATCAAAACGGTCTCATCAAGCCTGTAAAACCGCACTGTCCATATACCGACAAGTCTGTTCACTGCATTGTTAGCCATCCTGACAGTGCCCCAATTGCATGCCTGATACATATTAAAATACTCTATGACTGTACACATATGGAACGAACATCTAGAATCTCATATCCAATCTGATTTGCTCATACCTGAAGTAATTGTGAACACCTCTGATTCTTCATAATTGGAACCCTTTGTAACTGCTGTCTCTGATGATTGTTCTTTTTTCTTTTCTGCCTTGTACTTCAGATAATTCCTCTTTAGATGACCTTTCTTGTCACAATAGTAGAACTTTCTTTTGTAACCTCTCGACTTGGAATGACCTTTCTTCTTGGACCCATCTTGCTTCACTGTCACCCTGCCTCTGACTTCCCCACTGCCTGATGCAACCATGATTCCCTCTCCCCGTGATATGTCACTCTTCCTCTTCTTTAACATCTCATGAAATATGAGAGCAGCAACAACCTCATCTAACCCAAGGGTATCTTTCCAAAATATTAGTGTAGTCCTTAGATGCTCGTATGATGAAGGCATTGAAATCAACAGGAGAATTGCTTTATCTTCATCTTCGATTTTTGCACCGATAGAATCCAATTATGTCAGTATCCTGTTGAATTCGTCCAACTACTCCATAAAGTGCACTTCCTCTGTTATTTGAAGTACATATAGCTGTTTCTTTAAAGACAACCGATTTGTTAATGTATTGGACTTGTACCTGCTCTCCAACTTAACCCAGAGTTCTGCCGGATCACTTTCGTTGATAACTTCCCGAAGAGTGCTATTACCGAGATACAACTGAATTGTGCTGTTCGCCAAGTCCCGCATCTCCTTCCACTCTACATCCTTCATCGTTTTCGATTTCTGACTTCTTCCTAAGAGCCTTGATCAGTCATTCACGCATCAAAATATTCTTCACCCTTTGCTGTCATAAGGTGAAGTCATTGTGGCCATTAAAAGGTTCAATCAGGAAACCCGAACTTCAATGCCATTAGATTTGTGTTTGACAATCTCCCATAATATGAACAAGTCACAATAGCAGATATGTGTAATCTTTGTCCCACGCAACCCAAATCAATTCTAATTGTACCCGATTGCTCCTGATTGTACCCAATCATACCCGATCAATCCCAATCTATGCCAATCTGTCCAATCCAAATAAACGGTGCAGAAATTGAAAAATCTAACGGTACCGATAAATCCGCCGAGCCAAAAAATTTTAAAAGACACATCTCTTTTAAATTATTTTATTATATATACGAGTCGATATAATAAAATAAATTAAATAATTAATTTCGTACTCCTACCACACTACAACATAACCTTAGAATATCAAACCCAACAATTGATAACGTCACAACCTTATCAAATCCACAAAGTCAATCTCCAGGGATCATTGATAAATCAAAAGCAAACTTTACCCAACTACCACACTGGATAAAAACTTTTGAAGCAAATCTTTTGAAAAAACAAATCCCTTGCTGGATGATTGGAAATCACAGCTTCCAAACACTTCCAAACAAACTGCTCCGTTTCAAGAACATAGTCCCTGTTGCTTGGTTTAAATTTTTTTTTGTGCCACACTGGATTATTTCCAAGCCTTTATCAATTCATCCCAAACGGGCCAAACATAATCCTCAATGAATCACAGAGATATCAACGAATACTAAATATTATTGATTTATGTGTAAAACAATCCTGGATTGAAACTGCCATTTTGAAAAATCTCCTTGCTTGATAAAAAATGACGCCGCCGCTTCACTCAATTGAAGCCTCAATCCACGTGCAAACAATTTCTCACTTGCTCCGATCAACCACCACGGTTTCGAATCGTCCACCGTCAGTTCTAGTACTACTTGTTAGGATTTGAACACTAATTTTCGAACGCAAACAGAAACAATTCACGCACAAAAAAAGTAAAAAATTAATAACATCAGGATTTACGTAGTTCGGCCCACACCGGCCTACGTCCACGAGTAAGAGACAAAATATTTTACTATGTCGTATGTGAAAGAGTACAGTACAGTCTCTCTTCTCTCTACCAGTTAAATTCACAATTTTCTCACTCATGACATTTTTCTTATGGCTCTACTAGTGTCTTATTTATAGGCACACACGTGGAAGCCCTATACATAAAGAATTATAGTAGACCTCTAATTTCACCACAACTCAATTACATATAGATTAAAAAAATAAAATACGAGCTTGGTATAATACAAGCCACAGCCCAACAGGTAAAGACTGCTATCAGTAAAACATAACACAAGAAGTTGTTCATAAGGTTACTAAAGAATAAAAAAGAATTCAAAAATATGGCATGAATCATAATTACAGCTAGCAATGCTTACAGCAAAAAAATTGTTAGTCTATAACAAAAGAATAAAGAACTAGAAATCATGGCATCAACATAACCACCATCTCCAATTAGGTTAAAATCCTAGAAAGTGATACCGAATTCCAAAGTGGAACCGGATAGCATGTCCTCGTGTTGAAATCTCAAATGGAGCAAAGTGGAACTAGTTTTGTTTCCAAACCAAATAAATATAGGATGACCCAAACGTAACAAAGCAAAAATGAACCAGCATGAAATGTCCTTGCAGAAATAAGTTTGAAACATAATTCTTCATGAGGTAGACATTCTCCAGTTTCATAGTATTTGGTGATGCTCATTAAAGTATCCCTGCAAAGGGAGGATGTTCACAACATGGTGACATAGATGTGCATATTGTGGAAATGAGATTGAATTCTGCAAATAATATTGTTGATGAGATGTGAAATAAGAAGACAATTCTAATTCTAATGTTGTTTGCTGTGGCAGAAAGATAGAAATTTAACCCTATTAAGTTTTCGATAATGTTTTGGAGAGCTGGATATCTTATGTGCTTGCTTTGTAACAAGGTAGGACTAAAAGCCCCAAATCAGAGAAAAACAAGCGTGGCTGAACCATCTTGATGGAGGGAATGAAACTGATTAAAAGTGGAATGTCATCTTTTTACACAGTTTAAGATTCCAACTATACTATCTGTTCACCGTCTTTATTTAGGCATGTAATTTTAGCCCGGCTCAGCCCGGCCTAATTCGATCGTGGCTCGAGCGGGTTAAGCCCGATCTTGACCCGACGGGCTCCTACTAAAAGTTTGGACAAGGCTAAGCTGGTCTTTTTGGGGAAGGGGTTAGTCCAGGTCCAAGGGGTGTAAGGCTTGGGCTTATTACTCGTGTCTCAAGCTCAGGTTCGGGTCGAGGCCGGGGCCAGGGCCTTGGACAGGCTTTTTTCTTTTTTATTATTGTTTTTGTTATTGTTTTTATTTTTTGAGCTGTTGTTTAAGACTATTAATTGTTAAATTTATAGTTTATAATTTATTATAAGTTTATTTATTAGTTTATTATTTTATTATAAATTTATAGCTTATTATAAATTTATAACTTCATAAGTTTATTAGTTTGTTAATTACTTAGTTTATAAATTATAAGTTTATAGTCTAACATTAGTTTATTAATTTATTATATAAATTTATAAATTTATAATATAATATCAGTTTATTAAATTATTATATAAGTTTATAAGTTTATAGTCTAATATTAGTCTATTAGTTTATTAGTAATTTATTAGTTTATTATTTTATTATTAGTTATTAGTTTATTATATAAGTTTATACTTTATTAGTTTATTAGTTCATAAGTTTACATTTTATTATAAATTGATAGGTTTATGAATTAGTTTACTTATTATATATTAATATTAATTTATAAATTATGCGATAAATTAATATTTATAATACATAAATATAATAAGTGAACTCTTTAAGTAATTAAATACAATATAAATTTTATTATTCAAAATTTAAAAGTATCCAATTACATAAATATTATATTTTAAGTTTTACAAAATGGGTGGACTAAACAGGCGGGCCTTGGGTTCGGGCCAAAATGGGCAGGCCTCAAACTCGGGCCTCGGCCCGGCCTAACATATAGGCTCATGGGGGTAGGCCCAGGCCCAAATAACAAGTATGCGAGCTCAGGCTACGCTCGGGCTTTCAGCGGGTCAAGTTTAACCGGCACAATAACGAGCCTTGGACGGGCCCTTGGGCCATTTTTACACCCCTTATATTTATTCCAAAAATAACTATGCCATCTGTTTACATGAAGTTGATTGGATCCATTTACCAAAAATAGTTGATAAAATATTCTAGATGATACAAGCTTAAACAATAAAACTTTATTAGGATTACAGAGGAAACACAAATAAACTTTTATCACACTTAATAAGCCACGCACTACATTATCCAAAAACTCTTAAAATGGAACACGAATTCATTTGATGGAGCTCAAAGTTTTTATCTGAGGCTGAGGTTTACCATATAAGCCTGAGATGAAGCATTTGATGCAACATGAGCAACAAAATCTGGTAGGAGGAGACATCATGATATTTATAAGGAATGTACAGTTAAATAAGCACGACACTTTTCAACACACAATAATACAGGAAAGAACAAATTAATGGAGGAAGGTGTTTCAAAACTCATGGCGTTATGAATTGTGAAGGTGAAGGGGAAGTATAGTTGTTCTAGATTAGAAAGGGGTAATGATACACTGTCTAGTATAATAAGTTAATAACTATCAATAGATCCCATTCGTGGGTGTGGAAATAATTTAGTCCTTTTATTTTGAGGGATACTCACATACAACCATGAAAGTACCATTTCCCTTCATATAAGGAAATAGGAAATTGATTAGAGAAGAGAGTGCATATGGGCGAAAATCTACAGTAAATTAGAAGATCTCCCAATCTAATATTCAACTAATCTCCCAATCTAATATTCAACTATGTTAATTAAAATAATTTATAGTCTGATGCTTTCAGTAGACAGTGACAACAATATAGAGCTAATATGATTGCTTGGACAGCCAAGGGGCTCCTCAAGTTGAATCTCGACCTATATCTTCCAAGGACATATAAATGAGTACCATCATATGGCCTCAGCATACTCGTTTACTACAACATGTTGGAATCTGTGAATTCATTGGCCATTGAATTTCAGAATTCAATAGCATAATTCAATTGCAATTGAATTGGCCATTCAATTGGCAATTGAATCCTGAAAATCAATAGCCATGAGTGGCTATCGATTTTCCTGTAACCCCCTCCATGATGGAGGGCTATATATGCTGTCATCCCACATGGAAAGATGGAGAGACGAAACAGAGCAGAGAATGAGAGCAACAGACAGAAAAACAATAGGCAGAAAGTGAGAAAGGAGAGATACAGTTCTCAGGTTATAGTGCAAGCTACAAGAGAAAAAAAGATAGACGGAGTACGTTCGTAGCCGATCCTTGGTGGTGTTCCTACGATCGTGGAGCTGTTTTATCCTGAGAGAGTGACGCCGGTAGAATACCTACAACACCCTCGGTAGGCAGCGAATCATTCTTAAGAAAATTGCGATTGCAGGACTCGGTTTGCAAGTTCTATTCATGTTGTTTCTGTTATTTCATTTTTCTATAATTTCAGATTATT
>JAOTRH010455202.1:0-29663 GCA_034768845.1 Heliamphora exappendiculata | reverse complement strand
CTATTTTCAACAAAAGGGGTTTTTTAAATTTGATTTTCAAGGTGTTTAAAATATTTTTCAAAATATCTTTGACTTTCTTTATTTTTGACCCCTAAATCCCAAAGCCACAGCTCCCACCTGCCATTCGGGAAGTCTGTACTGCTGAAGGCTGCTGTCGACCTTGCGCATACGGACCCACTGGCATACCAGCCATGCTCGGCGCATCCTCCCTTTGGAGATAAGTCCTGCGGATGTGTCCAGTCTGACCACATCTGTAACAAACGGGTAACTCCGCCCCCTGCGATTGATCCTGTATGGAACTCTGAGCCTGTCTCAATTGTGGGTCCCTAGACTGCCTCGACTGCGGGCAATCTAGAACACGATACCCCGGCTGTCCACATCAGAAACATCTGACCTCCCTCTACTCGAGCCTCCCTGACAAAGCTACTAATGGTGATGGTGTAGAGAATTGCTGTGATCCAGATGGATAAAAATTGGGACCAAAAGACCTCTGCCTCTTGCTGGAATGCCCAGCAGTCTGCACCTCTACTTTGCCTTGCGGTATCATGGCCTCCCTAGAAGCTCGGATCTCAATCATGGTGTTCTCCACCCTCGCTGCTGCCTCCACCAGCTCCGTGCATACACGAATCCCCATCGCTACCACACGCTCTCTAATCGCCGGTCTCAGACCCCGCTCAAACCTCATAGAACGTAACTCGTGTATGCTCACCAACTCAGGTACAAACCCGAATAAGCACGTGAACCTTGACTCATACTGCATGACGTCCATCGCCCTCTGGGCAAGAGTGTAGAACTCCTCCCTGTACAAATCTCTCCTTGAAGCTGGAAAGTATTTCTCCAGAAACACTCCCATAAAAGCTTCCCAAGTAACTCCCGCAATAGTCCTGGCATATTTCCACTAAGCATGAGCAACACCCCTCAACTGAAAGGTGGGGAAAGAAACCTGCAACTCATCCTCCACAATCTGTAGTGTGTCAAGGATCCGAGTCGTCAACTCCAACCACTCCGTCGTCACAATAGGATCTGTTAGATCTAGGCAACCTAAGAGGGGGGTGAATTGGGTCCTTAAAAAATAAATAGCAATTTAAAAATATTTTTTTAAAATCTTTTAATATAGCAATAAAGTAAGATATGCAATTATATAAGCAATGCAAATATTAAAAGATGAGGGATAGAGAAAAAGAACAAGACACCAGGGATTTATAGTGGTTTGGCTTTATCCTAGCCTACATCCACTCCTCAAGATCTCCCTTAAGTATTTCCACTATTCAGAATACTTTCGGGTGCATTCCAAGCCTTTACAAGCTTCAAGATTTTCCTTGAGCTATTTGAATGTTTACGGCCATATTCACAAGCCTATTACAGCTTCAAGAAGATCCTATGAAACTAAGCCTCTATTTTCTTCTAATCTCACTTGAACTCTTCTTTGATGAGTTTCACTCATTCACTCAAAGGCTAAAGCATGACTCACCCTTGATTACAATAAATGAGATATAATAAATGAAGAACACTCACTCTCTTTACAAGATTGATTTACAATAAATGAAAGGATAAAGAGAGATGAGAAACAAGAACAAGAGTTGCAGCAATAAATGTGAGTTTGATGATTTTTGAGATTGGTTTGATCAATAGAATAGTAAATGCAAGTATCCAATCTTCTTAAATGCTGAGAAGTAACTGCTTATATAAGTTCTTGTGAGTTCTTGACCGTTGGAGGTAAGTGGGGGTAATAAATGCAAAAAATTCAACTGATGAAATCTGTCGTATTTTGAATTTTTGTCTTTAGGGTCGACACAAATAGCTTTGGTGTCGACACAAAGTGTCTAGGGTAGGGTTCTTCAAGTGGTTGAGTCGACACAAATTCTACACTTTACCTTCCAACGTTCTGGGGTCGACACGAATGAATCTGGTGTTGACTCGTTTGAAACTTCAGCATCTGGAGGAACCATTTTGTGTCGACTCAACTTGTCGCTGGTGTCGACACTAAATCTCTGCAGGATGCCTCGGTACTTTTGTGTCGACACGAATGTGTTTTGGGGTCAACACCAAAATTTTGCAGTTAGCTTCCGAAGTTTTGTGTCGACACAAATCTTCTTGGGGTCGACACCAAAAATTCTACAGGTAGGCTCAGGACTTTTGGGTTGACACGATTTGTCTTGGGGTCGACACCAAAAATCTGCAGAAGGTCTCGGTTGTTTTGTGTCAACACAATTTTCATTTGTGTCGACCCAAAATTGATTTGTGTCGACTCAAAATGAGTCCTAGGTACTTCGGCACTTTTGGATTGACACAAAACTAGTTTGTGTCGATACTAACTTTTTGGTACTTGAAGATCAACTAGAAAAACAGTTAGGGTGTCAAACCATTTGACAAATGGATGTTGACACACTTGATAAGCTTCAACCATACTTTGCCTTAAAAGTGTTTGACTTAATTTTCAATTAAGATCAACACAAAATATTCTATTCAAAGAAATAGTTAATTGTTTGAACCTTTTGAGATAGAAGTCATTACTTTTTGGCTTATGTGTCAACTTTGATTGTTCAAAATGTGTTAATACTTTCATTTTGGAAATATAAAATATTATCAATTTAAAATCATTGATTCTTAGAAAATGAATTATGAAAATCATCAAAATCAAATTAAAAATCCCTTGGGCTAATAGGATCAGGGTCTCTGGCAAAAGTAGGCGGGTCCATGCGTCTAAACTCCTGCATCGCCACAGTAGCCCTCGCCTCTAGAGGTCTCAACCAGCTGGCCGATGGAACCCACCAGCGCACGCAACAACTCTACTATGTCAACAGGTCCTTGGGGAGCATTAGCATCCCCAACATCAGGGATATGAACATCCCCTTGGCCAACAGCACGGCCACGGCCTCGACCATTACCTCGCCCTCGTCTCACCGACATCGCGTCTATATGAAAGAAAACGACATAAAAGGTGCAACACATAGCATGAACATAAACGCTTAACTCCATAACCATGCTAACACATAGCCACATACCGAGGAGAACCAACAAGAATGATACATCAATCTGGATAACCTACTCAAATCCCCTGTTAGAAATCACGTCAGCTAAACGCATTTCTAACTTGGCTCCCAAGTTTGTTAACCCATACGCCTAAAGGCGGGACTATCACTCCTAAGATTTAACCCCCATACTCACACATACAAGTCATTTACATACGACCCGCATGCTATCACGTTCATGTTATCAAAATAACTAAACACATGCAGTCAAGCACACGCAATCAACCTCACACGGTGATGTAATCTCTTCCCACGGCTCATAGGTATTCGAACCCAGAGCTCTGATACCAAGTTATCACGCCCTAAATTCCAGGCCACGTGAAACACCCATAAACAACCAAACAACATACTCAACCGAGAATACACTCTCAAAATAAACCATACATGCATTGTATAAAAATGCCAAACAGCAACATTACACGGCTCCAACGCCCATAAAACATGTTATAGCATACATGTAAAAACCTAACAAAAAGGAAGAGTACACTCTTCTACCTCCTCCGGCACCTCCAGATCAACCAGCGTGACCAGTACCTGAAGAAAAACAAATCCCACATCGTGAGCCAAAACTCAACAGAAACTAAGCAGGCATGCAATATAAACAAAACACGCTAGGAAATCAAAATGCAGGTTTAGACTCTCTTTCAAGCGTTGAAAATAGTTTTCACATGCAAACGGAAATGCGAGAATACAACCATGTTTGACTCACTCACAGGAGCCTGAAAATAGTTGGAAAATAGTTTTTAGATTGCGATTCACACGACTCTAAAAAAATAATTTGAAAACTGGTATATCCGTCCCACGATACAATACATGCAACCCATGATGCATACAATCGGCCCTCACACGCCACAACCACAGTCCTAATACATTTTCGAGATAAAATCGTATACTATGGGATAAAACCATATACCAACAACGGAGTAAAACCATACATCGCTGGATAAGACCGCACACCACGGGATAAGACCGTAAACCAGACCACGGGATAAAACTGTATACTTTACCGTAAGCCACGGGATGGAACCGCTGACTACGGATTAAACCACGGGATAAAACCGCATAGACGGGATAAGACCGCATACCACGAGATAACACCGCACATTACAGGATAATACTAAAATTACGGGATAACACCGAAAACTACGGGATAACACCGAACATTCCTATCCATAAACTATTCAGGATTTAAATGCATATAACATACCACATACACCACATGCTTGTCCCCCACAAATCCGTCCCATCCATGCCTAATAAAACTCTGAGTTCTACAGCATGCGACCACGATACACATAAGATATCATGCCATATAATTCACTTACGTAAGTAAATAGTTATAAAGGAACATAACCATATAACCCGACACGATCTCACATGCCACATACCCGTCATTCGATACACGAACTACCCGTCCACAAATTGGGACCCATCCACACACAGGAATTACCAACACCTAACCCGAATGCTAACACCTGAAACCTCCCTTAGACCGATTCTCACCAGAACCCCACCTTAAACCAAACCATGAACCCACACATCACGCACATAACAAGCACTCACACCACCATGCAACAAACCCTAAACCAACCATGCAAGTCATACCCGAGGATGGCATGACAAAAACACTCGGGCCACTATACGACCTCCGACGCCACCACACAACCAACCAAACCAAGGAACAACTAACTCCCCTCTCCATGATTTCAATCAATTGAACCCCATAATTCCATTGACTAAGAACCACTAGAGGAAGGCCAATCACCAACACGACACCCAAAGGAATCCATAAGTATTTGAATTAACCAATTCCCATAAATCAATCAATTGAATACCGTAAGACGCTAATCGAAAACCAAAACCCAACCAAAACCATCAAAACGAGGCCACCCAGGTTCATTCGACCAAACCTAAGCCCCCAAGAAACCACCAAAACGCGTCACACACGATTCATTAGACTGAACCCATAGGTTCGGTCGACCGAACCCCAAAACCAGACTTTAAACGACTGAACCCCATGGTTCAGTCGACCGAACCTCGGTGGAAAACGATTCTAAGCTACGAGTTTAACCCTCCAGGCCTTGAATCGACACTTTCAAACACCGAATTAACAACCGTGAACACTCACATCTAGGCCAAACACCTAGACCACAACAGAAACCCCCAACACCCAATTCCATTCACCGAAATTGACAAAAATCTAATTTTTAACCCAAAAATCCAACCGAACATAATCTCAGATCTACAGCAATCTAACCGGTAGAAAGACACCTGATTGCCCATAGCACCCTTATACAAGATTAAAGGTCTAGAATCCTATCTCGGTGAGTTGAAAACTTAACGCTTCGAACCACGTGCAAAATTAAGCTTCGCTAAAATTAAAATCTGATCGGATGGTTGCGTAGCCCACGACGCCAAAAGCAACAATCCGCTGTTGGATCGCTGAAAATCGATCCCTGGGCCCCCGAGAACATAGAGAGAAGGCAAAGAGAAAATAAAAAACTTAGGAGTTATGTTTTGAAAAATATTTTTTAAAAATATCTAACCCCAGATATTTATAAGTCTCCAAAATATCTATTTTTGAAAATTTTATAGATTCGCTCCACAACAGCCTATGGCGCCGAAAACCTTCCACGCATGCATATCTCAGCCCGATCATGCATCAAAAGCAGTAAAAACATACACGAAAGAAAACACGTAACGCGCGTCCCAAAATGCCAAAAAAAGAAAACGGGTTAGGGTCTCACAACTCTACCCCCTTAAAGGAATTTCACCCCCGAAATTCAACACAAGGTTAAAAAAAACAAATTATCGAACACGTCGACACGACATACGAGATGGTCTGCCAAACCATTCCTAGGATATAGTCAAATAAGGTCAGGCATCCTAGACAATGGCCAACTATCTCAAAGACTCGGAATCTACAACCCATCGCAATCTCACATCATCGCCAATCACTACCTCAACACAGCACACCATCCACGGGATCCATAACCAAAACAGATGCAACAAGTATACTAGTCCAAAGTCTGCCTATTCAGAAAGTACCTCTGCTCGCTGAAGGTATATCAGCATCCTCCTGCACGATCGGTGCTTTAGATGAACCTGAGCTGCAAGAGAATACAATCGGGGCAACCCCACTCTGTCCTATCCGCCATAGCTCGGCGCTGTCGGTTGCTGCACCGACTGAACTGATGTGCTCCCACCTGCCATCCGGGAAATCTGTACTGCTTAAGGCTACTGTCGACCCTGCGCATACGGACCCACTGGCATACCAGCTATGCGAGCACATCCTCCCTCTGGGGACAAGTCCTGTGGATGTGTCCAGTCTGACCACATCTGTAATAAAAGGGAAACTCCGTCCCCTACGACTGATCCTGTATAGAACTCAGAGCCTGCCTCAACTGTGGATCCCTAGACTGCCTCGGCTGCGGGCAATCTGGAACACAATGCCCCGGCAGTCCACATCAAAAACAACTGACCTCCCCATGCTCTGGCCTCCCCGACGAAGCCACTGATGGTGACGGTGCAGAGAACTGCTGTGATCCAGATGGATGAAAACTAGGACCAGAGGACCTCTGCCTCTTGCTGAAACGCCCAGCTGTCTGCACCTCTGCTCTGCCCTGCGGTATCCTGGCCTCCCTAGAAGCTCGGATCTCAATCATGGTGTTCTCCACCCTCGCTGCTGCCTCCATCAGCTTCGTGCATACACGAATCCCCATTGCTACTACACGCTCTCTGATCGCCGATCTCTAACCCCGCTCAAACCTCATAGAACGTAGCTCGTCAATGCTCACCAACTCAGGTGCAAACCGGGACAAGAACGTGAACCCGGACTCATACTCCATGACGTCCATCGCCCCCTAGGTAAGAGTGCAGAACTCCTCCCTGTACAAATCTCTCCTCAAAGCTGGGAAGTTTTTTTGCAGAAACACTCCCGTAAATATAGCTCGAGTAACTCCCGCAATAGTCCTGGCATATTTCCACCAAGCGTGAGAAGCACCCCTCAGCAGAACGGTGGCGCAAGAAACCTGCAACTCATCCTCCACAATCTGTAGTGTGTTAAGGATCCGAGTCGTCAACTCCAGCCACTCCGTCACCACAATAGGATCAGGGTCTCCGAAAAAAGTAGGCGGGTCCATGCATCTAAACTCCCGCATCACCACAGTAGCCCTTGCCTCAGGGACCCTCTCCCTAACAGCATCGCCTCTAGTGGTCTCAACCAACTGGCAGATGGAACACAGCAGCGCACGCAACAACTCTACTTTACCAATAGGTCCTTGGGGAGCATTAGCATCCCCAACATCAGGGATAGAAACATCCCCTTAGCCAACAGCACGGCCATGGCCTCGACCACGGCCTCGCCCTCATCTCGCCAACATCGCGTCTATATGAAAGAAAATAACATATAAGGTGCAACACATAGCATGAACATAAACGCTTAACCACATAAGCATGCTAACACATAGCCACATAGGTTCATGCTGGACGACCACACATACCGAGGAGAACCAACAGGAATGATACATCAATCTAGATAACCTACTCAGATTTCCTACTAGAAATCACGTCAACTAAACGCATTTCTAACGTGCCTCCCAAGTTTGTTAACCTAGAGCCAAAAGGCGGGACTATCACTCCTAAGATTCAACCCCCATACTCACATATACACGGCATTCACATATGACCCACATGCCATCACATTCATGTTATCAAAACATCTAAACACATGTAGTCAAGCACACGCAATCAACCACACAGGGTGATGCAACCTCTTACCATGGCTCATAGGTATTCAAACTCAGAGCTCTGATACCAAGTTGTCACACCCCAAACTCCAGGCCACGTGAAACACCTATAAATAACTAAACAACATACCCAGTCGAGAATACACTCTCAAAATAAACCATACATGCATTGTATGAAAAAGCCAAATGGCAACATTACACGGCTCCAACGCTCATAAAACATGTTATAGCATACATGTAAAAAGCTAACAAAAAGGAAGACTACACACTTTCACCTCCTCCCGCACCTCCAGATCAACCAGCGCGACCGAAACCTAAAGAAAAACAAATCCCACACCGTGAGCCAAAGCTCAGCAAAAACTCGACAGGCATGTAATATAAACAAAACATGCTAGGAAACCGAAGTGCAGGTTTAGACTCTCTTTCAAGCATTGAAAACAGTATTCATATGCAAACGGAAAAGCGAGGATACAACCATGTTTGACTCACTCACTGGAGCCTGAAAACAGTTGGAATACAATTTTTAGATCGCGATTCACACGACTCTAAAAAAAATAATTTGAAAATGGGTCTATCCATCCCATGATACAATATATGCAACCCATGATACATACAACCGGTCTTCACACGCCGCAACCAAAGTCTTAACACTGAGATAAAGATCCATACACAAACATACATTTCTGGGATTAAACCGTATACTCTGGGATAATACCATAAACCAACCACGGGGTAAAATCATACACCGCGGGATAAGACCGCACACCACGGGATAAGACCGTAAACCACACCATGGGATAAAACCGTATACTTTACCGTAAGCTACGGGATGGAACCGCCGACTACGGATTAAACCACAGGATAAAACCGCATGCTACCGGATAAGACCGCATACCGCGGGATGATACCGCACATTATAGGATAATACTAAAATTACGGGATAACACCGAAAACTACGGGATAACACCGAACATTCCTATGCATAACCTATTCAAGATTTAATTCCATATAACATACCACATACACCACATGCTTGTCCCCCACAAATCCGTCCCATCCATGCCTAATAAAACTCTGAGTTCTACAGCATGCGACCACGATACACATAAGATATCATGCCATATAATCCACTTACATAAGTGAACAGTTATAAAGGCACATAACCATATAACCCGACAAGATCTCACAGGCTATATACCCGTCATTCGATACACGAACTACCTGTCCACAAACTGGAACCTGTCCACACACATGGACAACTAACACCTAACCCGAAGGCCAACACCTGAAACCACCCTCAGACCGATTCTCACTAGAATCCCACCTTAAACCAAACCACGAACCCACACGTTGTGCACATAACCAGCACTCACACCACCGTGCCACAAACCCTAAACCAACCATGCACGTCACACCCGAGGACGGCATCATGAAAACACTCGGGCCACTATATGACCTCCGAAGCCACCACACAACCAACCAAACAGAGGAACAACTAACTCCCCTCTCCATGATTTCAATCAACTGAACCCCATAATTCCATTGACTAAGAACCACTAGAGGAAGACCAATCACCAACACGACACCCAAAGGAATCCACAAGTATTTGAATTGACCAATTCCCATAAATTAATCTATTGAATACTGTAAGACGCTAATCGGAAACCAAAACCCACGAAAAACCATCAAAATGAGGCTACCCAGGTTCATTCGACCGAACCTAAGCCCCTAGGAAACCACCAAAACGCGTCACACACGATTCATTGGACTGAACCCATAGGTTCGGTCGACCAAACCCCAAAACCAGACTTTAGTCGATTGAACCCCATGGTTCAGTCGATCGAACCTCGACGGAAAACGATTCCAAGCTACGAGTTTAACCCTCCAGGCCTCGAATTGACACTTTCGAACACCGAATTAACAACCGTGAACACTCTCACATCTAGGCCAAAAACTGAGACCACAAAAGAAACCCCCAACACCCAATTCCATCCACCGAAATTGACAAAAATCAAGTTTTTTACCCAAAAATCCAACTTAACATAAACTCAAATCTACAGCAATCTAACCGGTAAAAAGACACCCGATTACCCATAGCACCCTTATACAACATACAGGTGTAGAATCCTACCTCGGTGAGTTGAAAACTCAACGCCTCGAACCACGTGCAAAATTGAGCTTCGTCAAAATCAAAATTTGACCGGATGGTTGCGTAGCCCACGACGCCAAAAGCAAGGGTCTGTTGTTGGATCGCTAAAAATCGAGTCCTGGGCCCCCGAGAACTTAGAGAGAAAGCAGAGAGAAAACGGGAAACTTAGGAGTTAAGTTTTGAAAAATATCTTTTGAAAATATCTAACTCCAGATATTTATAGGCCTTCAAAATATTTTTTTTTGAAAATTTTTGAGATTCGCGCCACAACGGCCCACGGCCCCGGGAACCTACCCCGCAAGCATATCTAAGCCCGATCATGCATCAAAAGCAGTAAAAAAATGCTCCAAAGAAAATGGGTCCAGGTCTTACAACTCTACCCCCTTAAAGGAATTTTGCCCCCGAAATTCAACACAAGGTTACAAAAACAAAACGTCGATCACGTTGACACAGAATACGAGATGGTCAGCCAAACCATTCCTAGGATATAGTCAAACAAGGTCAGGCATCCTAGACAATGACAAATTATCTCAAAGACTCAGGACCTACAACCCATCCCAACCTCACATCATCACCAACCACTACATCAACACAGCACACCATCCACGGGATCCAAAACCAAAACAGATGCAACAAGAAAACTGGTCCAAAGCCTACCTATTCAGAAAGTACCTCTGCTTGCTGAAGGTATATCAGCATCCTCCAGCACGACCGGTGCCTTAGATGAACCGCGAGCTGAGAGAGAATACAATCGGGGCGACCCCACTCTGTCCTGTCCGCCATAGCTCGACGCTGTCGGCTGCCGCACCGACAGAACTGATGTGCTCCTACCTGCCATCCGGGAAGTATGTACTACTGAAGGCTGCTGTCGACCCTGTGCATACGGACCCACTGGCGTACCAGCCATGCTCGGCGCATCCTCCCTCCATGGACAAGTCCTGTGGATGTGTCTAGTCTGACCACATCTGTAACAAACGGGCAACTCCGTCCCCTACGATTGATCCTGTACGAAACTCTGAGCCTGCCTCAACTGTGGGTCCCTAGACTGCCTCGACTGCGGGCAATCTGGAATACGATGCCCCGGCTGTCCACATCAAAAACATCTGACCTCCCTCTACTATGGCCTCCATGATGAAGCCACTGATGGTGATGGTGCATAGAACTGCTGTGATCCAGATGGATCAAAACTGGGACCAGAGGACCTCTACCTCTTGCTGGAACGCCCAACTGTCTGCGCCTCTGCTCTGCCCTACGGTATCCTGGCCTCCCTAGAAGCTCAGATCTCAATCATGGTGTTCTCCACCCTTGCTGCTGCCTCCACACGCTCCGTGAATACAGGAATCCCCATCGCTACCACACGCTCTCTGATCGCCGGTCTCATACCCCGCTCAAACCTCATAGAACGTAGCTCGTATGTGCTCACCAACTCAAGTGCAAACCGGGACAAGCACGTGTACCAAGACTCATAGTGCATGACGTTCATTGCCCCTTGGGTAAGAGTGTAGAACTTCTCCCTGTACAAATCTGTCCTCAAAGCTGGGAAGTATTTCTCCATAAACACTCCCGTAAAAGCTACCCAAGCAACTCCCACAATAGTCCTGGCATATTTCCTCCAAGCGTGAGTAGCGCCCCTCAGCTGAAAGGTTACGAAAGAAACCTGCAATTCATCCTCCACAATCTATAGTGTGTCAAGGATCTAAGTCGTCAACTCCAGCCACTCCGTCGCCACAATAGGATCAGGGTCTCCGGTAAAAGTAAGCGGGTCCATGCTTCTAAACTCCCGCATCGCCACAGTAGCCCTCGCCTTAGGCACCCTCTCCCTAACAGCCTCGACTCTAGAGGTCTCAACCAGTTGGTAGATGGAACCCACAAGCGCGCCCAACAACTCTACTATGTCAACAGGTCCTTGGGGAGCATTAGCATCCCCAACATCAAGGATAGAAACATCCCCTTATCCAACAGCACGGCCATGGCCTCGACCACGGCCTCGCCCTCATCTCACCGACATCGCGTCTATATGAAAGAAAACGACATATAAGGTGCAACACATAGCATGAACATAAACTCTTAACCACATAAGCATGCTAACACATAGCCACATAGGTTCATGCTAGACGTCCACACAAACAGAGGAGAACCAACAAGAATGATACATCAATCTGGATAACCAACTCAGATTCCTTGCTAGAAATCACGTCAGCTAAACGCATTTTTAACTATGCTCCCAAGTTTGTTAACCCATACGCCCAAAGGCAGGACTATCACTCCTAAGATTCAACCCCTATACTCACATATACACGTCATTCACATATGACCCGTATGCTATCACGTTCATGTTATCAAAACATCTAAACACATGCAGTTAAGCACACGCAATCAACTTCACACAGTGATGTAACCTCTTTTCACGGCTGATAGGTATTCGAATCCAGAGCTCTAATACCAAGTTATCACGCTCCAAACTCCAGGCCACGTGAAATACCCATAAACAACCAAACAACATACCCAGCCGAGAATACACTCTCAAAATAAACCACACATGCACTGTATAAAAATGCCAAATGGCAACATTACACGGCTCCAACGCCCGTAAAACATGTTATAGCATACAGGTAAAAAGCTAACGAAAAGGAAGACTACACTCTTTCACCTCCTCCAGCACCTCCAGATCAACCAGCGTGATCCGTACCTGAAGAAAAACAAATCACACACCGTGAGCCAAAGCTCAGCAGAAACTAGACATGCATGCAATATAAACTAAACATGCTAGAAAACTGAAGTGCAGGTTTATACTCTCTTTCAAGTCTTGAAAATAGTTTTCACATGCAAACGGGAATGCGAGGTTACAACCATGTTTGACTCACGCACAGGAGCCTGAAAACAGTTGGAAAACTATTTTTAGATCACGATTCACACGACTCTAAAAAAAATAATTTGAAAACTGGTCTATACATCTCATGATACAATATATGCAACCCATGATACATACAACCGGCCCTCACACACCGCAACCACAGTCCTAACACTGAGATAAAGATCCATACATAAACATACATTTTCGGGATAAATTGTATACTATGGGATAAAACCATAGACCAACGACGGGGTAAAACTGTACACTGCAAGATAAGACTGCACACCATGGGATAAGACTATAAACCAAACCACAGAATAAAATTGTATACTTTACCGTAAACCACGGGATTGAACAGCCGACTACGGATTAAACCACGGAATAAATCTGCATGCCACGGGATAAGAACACATACCACGGGATAACACCGCACATTACAGGATAATACTGAAATTACGGGATAACACCGAAAACTACGGGATAACACCGAACATTCCTATGCATAACCCATTCAAGATTTAAATGCGTATAACATACCACATACACCGCATGCTTGTGCCCCACAAATCCGTACCATCCATGCCTAATAAAACCCTGACTTCTACATCGTGCGACCACGATACACATAAGATATCATGCCATATAATCCACTTACATAAGTAAACAGTTATAATGGCATATAACCATATAACCCAACAAGATCTCACAGGCCACATACCCGTCATTCGATACACGAACTACCCGTCCACAAATCGGGACCCGTCCACACATAGGGACAACCAACACCTAACCCGAAGCCCAACACCTGAAACCTCCCTCAGACCGATTCTCACCAGAACCCCACCTAAATCCAAACCACAAACCCACACGTCGCGCACATAACCAGCACTCACACCACCGTGCTGCAAACCCTAAACCAACAATGCATGTCACACCCGAGGACGGCATCAAAAAAACACCCGGGCCACTATACGACCTCAGAAGCCACCACACAACCAACCAAACCGTAGAACAACTAACTCCCCTCTCCATGATTTCAATCAATAGAACCCCATAATTCCATTGACTAAAAACCACTAGAGGAAGGCCAATCACCAACACGACACCTAAAGGAATCCACAAGTATTTAAATTGACCAATTCCATAAATCAATCAATTGAACACCGTAGGACGCCAATCAAAATCCAAAACCCAAGTAAAACCATCAAAACGAGGCCACCCAGGTTTAGTCGACCAAACCTAAGCCCCCAAAAAACCACCAAAACGCGTCACACACGGTTCAGTTGACTGAACCCATAGGGTCGGTCGACTGAACCTCGGTGAAAAATGATTTTGAGCTTCGGGTTTAACCCTCCAGGCCTCAAATCGACACTTTCGAACACCGATTTAACAACCGTGAACACTCTTACATCTAGGCCTAACACAGAGACCACAAAAGAAACCCCCGACACCTAATTCCATCCACCAAAATTGACAAAAATCCGATTTTTAACCCAAAAACCAAACAGAACATAAACTCAGATCTACAGCAATCTAACTGGTAAAAAGACACCCGATTACCCATAGCACCCTTATATAACATACAGGTCTAGAATTCTACTTCGGTGAGTTAAAAACTCGACATCTCAAACCACGTGCAAAACTAAGCTTCGCCAAAATCAAAATCTGACCGGATGGTTGCGTAGCCCACGATGCCAAAAGCAAGGATCTACTGTTGGATCGCTGAAAACCGAGCCCCATGCCCCCAAGAACTTAGAGAGAAGGCAGAGAGAAAGCGAGAAACTTAGGAGTTATGTTTTGAAAAATAACTTTTGAAAATATCTAACTCCAGATATTTATAGGCTTTCAAAATATATTTTTTTGAAAATTTTTGAGATTCGTGCCACAACAGCCCACGGCCCTTGAAACCTACCCCGCATGCATATCTAAACCCGATCATGCATCAAAAGCAGTAAAAACATGCTCAAAAGAAAACGCGTAACGCGCTTCCGAAAACGCCGAAAAAAGAAAACGGGTTAGCGTCTCACAATTCTTGTTCTTAAGGTGGGTTTTGTGCGCATATAATTTTTGCCAGGATTTAGAATAAGGATGTTATTGGTCACACCACGCCATTGCCATTTTGTAAAATAGCTGTGGAATGACGCCCAGTGAAGTGGTTACAATTCGCAACGAGGCGAGAATAGGTTCGGTGATCAGAGTCCAATCAAATCTACTCTAGTGATTTTCGATGTGGAATCCCTATTATAATTTGGGTGCTTGTTGGGTTGGGTATCTGCATTTCATATGCATATGTTTATTGACTTGTCTGCTATCCTGTCATAAATTTGTTTGTCTCCTTGACTATAAACTGTATTGGGTGTTATATGGTATGTGTTGTGGTGAATTTTGTGCCATGAGATTAGTTACAAAGTTAGAGTGTTTGGCTTCAAGGCCTTGGCTCATGGCATTCGTGCTACAAGTGAAGAGGAGTTCTTTGAGGAGGTCATCCCTGAGAGGGAAGAAGAGTTGGAAGGACAAAGTGAATTCCAAGAGCACATGGATCCAGCTAATGCATTATGAGGAACCAAGATCTCTACTTTTGTTCTTACATACAATTTTTCCCATGCTTAGCGATTTTTGAATTTTTTCGGTGAAATTGTAATAATTATGTATTTATGAACGGTTCAGAACTCCTTTATGATGTAATAACTAACGCATGTAAATCTGAATGAATTGCTAGAATATTCCTTTATTTATATTTATGTATGTCCCGACGTGCCCGGAGGATGGGGCGTCACAGTTGGTATCTGAGCTTAGGTTTAGTGAACCTTCAGGCCTTAGGTTATGGAAAACTATGTGTTCTGTCGCGTTGGTGCTCTATGGAAGGCGTTGTATTAATTATTATTATCATCAATACATTATAAGATCTAAAATTTGATGTGTTTAAGTTCATTAGTGAGTCGCATTAGGACGATACTGAATTAAGGAACAACAAGGAATCTACATGCAAAAGATAAGTAAGGGTATCGAGATCAAAGATTGGAGATTCATGCAACGAGTTAACTTCTTTTTAAGGGGTAGACAGGAGTACGCACTAGGAGAAGTTTTAGATATCACCTCAAGAGACACCGTTAGAACCCCGCGACTTCATCCTTATAAGTCCTTTCTCATTTATCCCAAGCCCTAGTGTCAACTTTTTGAAGTTCTTTTGTATGTCCTTCCTTCTTATATCATCAGTCCTCAATGGTACCGTCAAGTGTCGTGTCACGCCCCGACTCCCGGGTCACGTGAACTTCACTTGATAACTCAACGTTATTGAATAACCGCGGAGACTTTTTCTATAAAACTCTATTTAAGGTTTGAACCTCCTTTAAAGAAAACACACTGAATCCCAAAAAAAATTATCGTTTCTCAAACTCTAGCTCAAAATATTCTAACTATATTTTCCAAAAATTTCAGCAGAGTTTCCTCTATTTTTTGGACTATCCCAAATTTTTCCTGTAAACCTGTTAAACTCAAATAATAATTTATACTCAGGCACCGTCTGATTTCAACTCACAACCACCATATAACAATTACATAACTACTAATTCTCTACCATTGTGGTTTCATCAACTCAAACCAATCGTCAATATACATACTATATCTTAAGAATAATTTATTGACTTTTACACTTTAAAACAGAAATCTAATGATCAACTACAAGAAACATATATAAATAAAGAAATATAAATGCATGTTTCTTTACAATCATCCATGAATTTCCAATAGTATTACAAATTTTATAATATTAAATACATTATTTAAAATTACAAACTACAAACATTTTTCATTTTTCATTTACTTTAATTTCTTCGCCAAACTTCATGTCATGTCTCTTCCTCTTTAAACCTATAAAATGTTTCATGTAACCAACGTGAGCCGGAACTCATAGCATAAAGACTAAAATAAGTGCAATGCATGACTTGTGAGGTGCGGATGAGCAAGATATTATGCAATCACTTTCATTTATTCATTTTATTTATTTCTTAATTCACATACACTTCTAGTTTATGTAAACTTCAGGAATAATATAAATTCAATTAGATTTCTTGGCTTCAAATTTACTTAACTCATCCACTTAGTTCGTTTGTTAATTATTTCCTCGTTATAGTATCATTAAATTTGCTTCAGCATCTTAATTTATCTATTAAATTTTCATTTCTATTCTTTTCATTTCTTTCTCATTAATCACATTTGTCTTTCCTTATTTCTCTTTCATTTCCAATTCATTCATCTGTTATTCACATTTCTATTTCATTCCATTAATCTCCTATTGAACCGACGTAGAGTGCAGCTTATAGAAACCCCCTATTTCCCCAATAGGCTTCGTGAAGCCATTGGGTAATAGATAGCTCTATAACTTACCACTACAATACCTGTTTTACAGACCTCAGTCGAAGGAACACGGTATCCAAATCCATTTTACAGGGGCTAACCCGAGGGAACACGGTACCTAGCTTGCGCAAGTTTTTGATCTTTCACCGCGGAGCTAGTCAAGTCCAACTTATCACATCCATATCAATCATCCTCGGTTCAATATTTGATTAACAATATTAATATTCATTAATAACCGAGAGTTTATCTCCCCAATCCAATTTCACAATCACATAATATTCCTTCTCGTTCACAATTGTTACATCATTATGTTCCTGAGTCCATATTATCAATAAACACAAATAGTACATATCCATCCAACTCATCAATTCCACATTCATCGTCTCAATTTGTATCTTTTCAATCGTATAGTAATTACACTTTGTGTTTGACTTTAAAGATGACAGTTCCAGGTTTAACCCAACATGTTTTTCAATTTAATTTAACAATCTCATTTCTCCTTTACAATTGTTGTCATTCAAATCATATTCCTTATCCATTGTATTATTTTCTCAATTTTCATCTCATTGTTTCAAGTTTCAAATTTATGTCACATATTGAAACACATTTATTTAATTTCATTCATTCATGCAGTTGGTAGATTTCAATTCGATTTTGCAAATCACATTAACCAATTAATCATTATATTAGCGCATTTTCAAATTCATATCACATATCTCAAATCATGTTTTACCCTTCTCATTTTGATAATAAAATTTCCATATCTTGTTTCGTAGTTACATACTAACGACTTACAAACCAAACACTTTAACAAGATTAAATATGTTATAAACTTTTTGACTTTCTTCAATTAACGTGTCAAATCATTTCACCAATTTCAAATAGATCAGTTATGGAGCTCTAGCAATATTTTAATGAATCAAATATAATTATCTCATTCAACTATAAGGATCCAAATTTGTCTTCTAGGAATCGAGTTTGTAAGCCATGAAATTTATTAATGTCTTGACAATTCTTCCAAGGTCTCACTTAACTTATCAATTTAACACGCAAGTCATAATCAATAAGTTAGATTATGAAGTTCCAATAACCCTTTCTAAAGCCCAAGTTAACCTCATTTTCTGAGATGACCTGTCAACTTACGAATTTAAGCTAGGTTTAAATTAAAACTTACAATATCATTCTTTGATTATTCAATCTCAGTGTAATCAAAATGTTTCCTTCACTTTTCCTATGATTTAAGTCTACAAGGTTTCTAGTCTTATTTCTTAATCATGAGTTTAATTTAAAAACCTAACCTTAATTCAAACACAATACCCAGTAATTAAATTCTCATAGCTTCCATAATTCACAAATTATCCCAAACTCACCAACTTAATGTTTTGTGGATATATATTCAACATGCTTTAACAAGGCTCACAATCTTCTTAAGTCACTCTAATTTCATCTATTTCGTCAAATTAACATAAGACTCAACCAACTGTTCCAAACTAATTTAGGATTTGTAAATCGTCCAACTCTCTCCATTAAAATCTAATTTTAGTTTAGACATGACTTAGATTATCACTTTCAACATCAATCAATTAATTCTTTAATTTGACCTTATTCAATAGTTCATCCCATCACAAGTAAACTATACTATATTTGTGTACGTTCCAACCCACCATTTTAAACTCAATTTTCATGAATATCATGTTCTAATCACATGACTTAAGAGTATTAAAGATAATATGAGATATTTGTGTAGAATAGTTCATTTACCTTGGTTGCCATCCTTAGTTGTAGCAGATAGTAGAATTCCCTTGTATCGACCTTTAAAAAATGTACCATCTAGAAATAGAAGAGGTTAATAATGATTAAATCCATCTGTATATGCTCAAAACGCGACAAATAACCTTTGAAAGGACATACGTGTAGGATAAAATTCAAGAATAATTGAACTCCTGGGATTGCTTCTCCTTATTGCATCAACATACCACTACAACTAGTCAAACGATAATGAGTACTCCCCAAACATTTCTCCCATAGCTTTCTCAACCCCCATCCAATCTTTGTGGTAACTAATGTTCACAACATAATTCGACTTAAACTCATGAAAAACATCACACAGTCGTTTAAATGGTTTAGTCCGAACATCTTCAACGATCAAGCTACCAACCCACCCAGATGTCATCCGAGAATTATTAGAAGTGCTCACAGCTTCCCCTCACATGTGAACATTGACAAGCTTTTGTATATAAAAGAACTTGTTAGTTGATTGTAACCTTGAATGCACCATCCACTCACACCTTTTTTTCTCAAAACAAACACTTGGCAGTAACTCTTTTTTGTTTTGTTATGTATATATGTAACGTGTTGGTTATCATTTTAATCGTTATAGAAAAGCATGTTCCTATGTGTTTTAGCAATGGGTTGGTTTAGATTGCATGCTGGTTTCAATCCTGATCCTGTTGAGTGCGTTGGAGAAAGTTGGAGAGCTTTTCTAGGTAGGACCGCTCGATCAGTCTTTAAATCGATTGATCGGTCTCTCTGCGTGGGTTACATATATATAGCAGCTAGTGGCCTTGGGTTTTAAATCAAAAATTAATTTCTCAACAAGCTTCTTCTCTTCCTTATTTGGAGATAAACCAAACTCTCTACCTTTTCTCTAGGTTTTTGCTTGCTTTAGGCTCGGTTCTTAGCGTTGGGATAGTTGATACTTGTTATATACGCCATAGGCTTCGTATACATCCGAATAGAATCTTATTTTGGCAACTTTGGTTTCTTGTCAGTGTTTAAAGCATTGAGTTTTTAACTCTTGGTAGTAGGATTCTAAACTATCTTTCTTTAAAAGGGTTCTACATGTGATTCATACGCGTTTTTATCATTGTAAAATGCTGTAAATGTTTAACTTTGTGTTTAAACCATGTTTGGTTGGATAAAAAATATGTTATGCATTTTTATGGTTTAATACAAATTTGATGGACGTGTGTGTCCGTGATTTTCGAAAGGATAAGTTTTAAAAATTGGAAGAGTTCGAGTATACGTTGTGAAAATATGATTTTGGAGGTTTGGAGCTAACTCTAGGAGTTGAACTTTGGTTTTTAAATGATTCAGTTGAAATCGTGGAAACATTTTGAAAATGTTGGTCGATCTCCATGGTTTTATGGACGACGTGGCTATATGCCGTTGGATGTTTGTACATGGCTGTGTGTATTTACAAACGTGTTCGTAGTTGAGCTATGTGCAATTTTTAATGATTCTATAGATGTGTCGTAACAATGTGTGTGTACGTGGGCATCTATTGCTCTTTAGTAAAAGTCCAAGAATTTTGCGCAAGTAGGTGCTTTGTTCCTTCAGGTTAAACCCCGTAAATGAAGTGGCTACTCTAGTGGAAGGCATTTGTCGTTGTAACTCCACATAGAACTTGTCACTATCTAGCGGGTCATTGGATGCCCTAGACCTAGGCTAATGGGTAAAAGTCTATACTTGTTACCTTTGTCCCCGGTACGACAGAGTCAATACATAGAAATCATTATGGGTTGTGGAAACCTAGTTGGAAAACGTGTTATTTATGTTTACTAAATTGTTGAATGTTATAGGATTATATGAAAACTTGTGGTTTTAAAGATAAAAAATCATTTTGAGACTCGTGTAGTCAAGTTGTTCATATAATTTGTGATTGCATGTGATGCTTTTAATTCATGCTAGTCTTTTTCTATTGGGCTTCAGTTCACACTGTGGGATTTAAAAAAATTTTGGTAAATTTGATCACACGAATTGATCTAGAGGAGCCTTGCAGGTGGTGAAAGACTAAATGTCTTAGTTTTTGTTTTTGTTGAATCATGTAAATGGGGTCCCATGTTTTGGACTTAACACATATGTTTGTAAGCCTTGAGGCCTTATTATTAATGTATGTATGTTTTATGCTTATGAGAGGAATCTTAGGTTGGTTGTATGTTTTCATATTGTATGAAATGGTTATCTTCTGCGGTTGGTTTTATGCTTTATGTCAACTCTTTTACCTTGATGGAGGATTTTGAACCTTGTTTTAGCATGTTTTAGATGGCTTGATTGTGCCTTAAATGCTTTAAAAAATGTTAAAAAATGGTTGAGTGTTCAGAGTAAAAAGTTACGTTTTGAAAAAGTGGTCCAGAACCATACCGCTCGATAGACTGATCGATCGGTCTATCGAGCGGTCTTGTGTAAGCCCCGGTTGTTTCACAGGCATGGGAAAAATTGTGAACTATTAAAGACCACTTGATCGGTCCCTTGACCGATCGATCAGTCTAGGCAATCTTCTAAAAATTTTGTTTATTTGCTTTAAAGCTTGGCTCTTGGGAACTGTGACCTTATTCTTTTGAGCTGTTCTTTTACATAAAATAAACCCTCAGATGTGTATTTTTCAAAGGTTTTAACCTCACTTTCGTTTATGTTTTTGAAACCATGTGGGATCAGGTGGCTTTGATGGAACTTGGAATCATAAAATGAATTTTTCTTCGGTGGTTTACGTGACCCGAGTTTTGGGGCATAACAACTTGGTATCAAAGCTCTAAGGTCGAATACCTAAGAGCTGTGGGAGAGGTTGCATCACCTTGTGAGGATGGTTGTGTGTGCCTGATTGCATATGTTTAAATGTTTTGATAACATGAGAATGATAACCTCTTGAGTGTAAGGATGTTGTGTAAACGTAAGCATGAAAGTTGGATCTTAGGATTGATTGGTCTTGGCTTCAGGCGTTCGAATTAACAAACTCGAAAGTTGAGTTAGAAATGTGTTTGGCCAATGTACTTTCTAGCAAGGAATCTAAGCTATCCAAATTAACTCATCTCTCTTGATGGTACTCCTTGGTACGTGGAACCTGTTTACATGATCTTAAATGGATAAGTGTTAGCATGATCATATGACTTATATCTGTAATAACATGACAATTGAATCTTATATGGTTATGCTCTATATTTCTTTCATAAAGAAGTTATATCTGCGTAGGGAGGACGAAGTTGTGGTCCAGGTCGTGGTCGTGGTTTAGGCCAAGGGGATGTGCTAATCCCTAATACTAGAGAAATTACTACTCCCAAAGAACCAGTAGACGGGGTAGGGTTGCTACGTGAGATTGTGGGTTCCATTCATCAGCTAGCTGAGGCTGCTAGGGGAGGTGTCATGCCCCAAACTCCGGGCCACGTGAAACACCCATAAATAACCAAGAATATACTCTCACAATAAACCATGCATGTATTGTATATAAATGCCAAATGGCATACATTATACGGTTCTAACACCAAGAAAATATGTTACAACATATATGTAACAGAAAGAACAAAAAGGAAGACTACAGCTCTTCAATCTCTCCAGCACCTCTAGATCAACCTGTGTGATCGGTACCTGAAGAAAATCAAATCCCACACCGTGAGCCAAGGCTCAGCAGAAACTAGACAGGCATGCAGTATAAGCTAAACATGCTAGGAAATGAGGTGCCATTTTAGACTCTCTTTTAAGCCTTAAAAACAATTTCACATGCAAGGGAAGGAGAGGATACAAACCATCCTTTGACTCACTCACAGTAGCCTTGAAAACAGTTGAAAAAGGGTTTTTAGATTGCGATTCACATGACTCAAAAAAAAATAATTTGAAATTGGTCTATTCGTCCCATAATGCAATTCATGCAATTCATGTACCTTCTCAGACTTCCATCGAAGGACCACAGCCCCCAACAATGCAACGCACACAACCCGTGCAACACACACAACTCACGCAACTCGTGCAACACACACACATCTTCACGGACTTTCACCGTAGGACCGCAGCCCCCATCGATGTACCTTCACGGACTTCAACCGAAGGACCTCAACCCTACCGAACACACCTTTACGGGCTTTAACTAAAGGACCTTAATCCTAACCTTCTCCGACTATCACTAAACGATCGCAGCCCTAACCTTTACGGACTTTCACTAAGGGACCGCAGCCCTATCGAATGCGCCGTCAGCCAGAGCTAACATATACCGAACCACATGTCCACTATCTCATTTCATATACCCATGCATAACCTAATCAGGATTTAAATGCATAAAACCACATACTGTCACTACGTTACACAAACTACGTCACATGTTACACACGCCACTCACACAACACCTGCAACTCATGCAACATGCATCACATGCATCCGTTTCTCATATTCCACATAACCATGCCTACAAAACTTCTGAGTTTTAAAGCATGCAACTACGGTACACGTAACAATACCAAAACCATGTAATCCACTTACAAAATCCATGCATAATAAACCACAGTTATAAATGCATAAAACTAACTATAAGCGCACATAGCCATATAACCTCAAATCGTGACATCACCCGCCACAAAACCCGACATCGGCTCACAGGGACAACCAGCAACCCACACAACTAAGCCTAACAGGAAGGCTACACCAAACCCCTCAAACCTTGAGGTCACTAACACCACCTTTTCTCCAAAGGTGCCACGGTCCCTAACACGCCCCACAACCAACGATGCACAAGCACCACGCACACAACCATACCCCAACAACCCGCATCTAACCATGCATGTCACCCCTGAGGATGACACCTACATAACACTCGGGATCACAACACAATACCCGAACCCACGGCATAACCAATCGAACCCCAAAGGGCATCCAACAGTATTTCAATTGACTAACCCCATAATCAATCAATTGAATACAGTAATAAACCAATTGGAAACCAAGAAACCAATCCAAACCACTAACACAACACTGCCCAGGTTTAGTGGACTGGACCCCAACCCCTAGTCGACTGAACAACACACTAGAATTCTCGCCAAATCACCTCAAAACACTGTCTAGTCAACCGAACCCTACGGTCCAATCGACCAAACTCAAGAACCCAGGTCCAGTCGATCGAACCTCACGATCTAGTCGATCGAACTCAAACAAAAACCATTTTTGAGCTACGAGTTTGACCCTCTAAACCCCGAATCGAAGCCTCCAAACTCTGATTCAACACCATCAAACATCCACATGTCTAGGCCTAACACCAAGACTACAAAAGAAACTCCCAACACCCGATTCCATCCACCGAAATCGACAAAAAATTGGTTTTTAACCCAAAAACCCAACTCGATACAAATTCAGATCTACAACAATCTAACCGTTAAAAACACACACGATTATACGTAGCACCCTTATATAGCAGTAGGGTCTAGAATCCTACCTTGGTGAATTAAAAACTTGATGCCTCGATCCACGTGCAAAATTGAGCTTTGCCAAAATAAAATTCTGTTCGGATGAACGCGTAGACCACGACGCCAATAACAAGGATCGGTAGTCTGATCGTCAAAATTTGAGCCCCGGGCCCCCGAGAACTTAGAGAAAAGGTAGAGAGAAAATAGGAAGTTTGTTGGAGAAGTTTTAAAAAATATCTTTATGAAAATATCTAACTCCAAAATATCTTTTTTTGAAATTTTTTGAAATTCGTGCCACAATGGCCCACAGCCCCAGGAACCTACCCCACATGCATATCTAAGTCTGATCATGTATCGAAGGAAATAAAAACATGCTCAAATGAAAACACGTAACGCGCGTCCAAAAATTTCGAAAAAGAAAACGGATCAGGATCTCACAGAAAGGGCAAGAGTACCTGAGCCAAGGGTGACTATTGCGACGCAGGAGTTTCGACGTCTTGAACCTCCTACTCTCGTCTGGGATCCTAATCCCAAGGTGACCACAAAATGATTGGAGCTTGTGACGAGGATTCTTAACACACTATAGATAGTCGAGGATGACTTAAGGGTTGCATTTATCACATTTCAGCTGAGGGGTGACGTCCATGAATGGTAAATATTTGCTAAAACTACCATGGAATGTACGTAGGCATCTTTTGCTAAAGTATTTCTAGAGAAATACTTTTCTGAATCCTCTAGAGACTAATACTAGAAGGAATTTCTTTCTCTCACCCAATGAGTTGTGGTTGTGGTTCAGTGGAAGACAAAACTCACCAACTTGTCCCATTTTGCACAAAAAGTTATAGCTACAAACGAAGTAGGTGCAAAGAGGTTTGAGAGGGGTTTGAGACCCACGATCAGAGATCGAGTGGAAGCATTGAGGATGCGCGTATTTATAGACTTGGTGGAGTCAGCTATCACCATGGAAAATACCTTGAACAAAACACGCAGGGCTAGAGGGAGCAGAACCCAACATGGTGGAGGAGGTGCGCAGTCTGAGGGGCGTAGGAATAAGCGACAAATGTCAACTGGTCCAAATTCTCATCCTGCGGGATCATACCAGCAGCATTCAGTATCGACACCCTCAGTGGCTTCATCAAGAAGGTCGAAGCATAGGGAGCTTATTTGTTATCGGTGTAAGCAACCAGGGCATCGTACGCCAGATTATCCGTAGAAGTAGCAATTCTAGAGTTTAGTACTTGTTCAGTCTCAGGGGAGAGAGCCACCATTCTATTTTAGGTGTGGCCAGCCAAGGCATTTTCGTAGGAGCTGCCCTCAGAAAAGGAGTGTACAGAGCACAGTAGGTGCACTAGTTGTTCAGTCTACATAAGGGCGAAAGACTTACCAGCAGCCGCAGCAGTAGCCGTAGCAGCAGCCAGTAGCTCAGACTTCTAAGGTTATGAAAGGGGGTGCCTCAGTTCAGTCAATGCGGCAGTCCGCATTGTAGAGATGTGGTGGGCAGACTAAGGGATTGTAGGGCTAAGTGTATGCCCTTACTGATCCCAGTTCCTCTAAAGCACCGATTATTCCTAATGCTGTAATGACTACCTCAGTTATCAGAGGTACTCTCTTAGTGTACAGATCATAGGTCAGTGTTCTCGTCGACACGCGAGCATCGCATTCTTTTATCTCATCTGCTTTTACATTTTCTTTGGGGTTAGAGATAGACTCGTTGGGTAGCACATTGTGTGTAGAGACCCCGGTTAGTGGGAATGTGGCGTTGGTACGAGTTTATAGATCTCGATATGACCATGTTTGATATAAACATAGGGATGAATTGGCTTACCACCTACCGTGCCTATATCGATTACAATCGACAAAGGGTATCGATTTGTACACATGAGTGTGATTGTTTTTGTTTCATAGGTGATTGGGACGATGGTTCGGTGCCCATGTCCAACGTTGTGCGAAATCGAGAAAACCTTAGTTTTGCCTTTTTTTGCTCTCATATTGGATGAGGCTATTGGGGTTCGAGGAGAGTTTTCCCTTGTGGTTTGTAACTATCTAAATGTTTTCTTTGATGATCTATTTGAGTTGCCACTAAGTTGTGAGGAAGAATTTTGTATCGATCTTGTTCTAGGACTCGCTCCTATTTTGATTCCATCTTATCGTTTTGCACCAGCAGAGTTGTGAGAGCTAAAGGTACAGCTTCAGGAGTTGCTTGATAAAGGGTTTGTACACCCGAGTACGTCATTGTAGGGAGCTCTGGCTTTGTTTACCAAGAAGAAAGATGGGTCCTTGAGATTAGGTATTAATTATCGAAACTTGAATAAGGTAATGGTAAAAAATAAGTATCCTATGCCGAGGATTGATGATTTGTTTAATCAATTAAAAGGTTCATGCTACTTTTTAAAGATTGACTTGAGATCGAGATATCACCAGTTGAGGATCAGGGAGGAGGATATAGCGAAGACCGCCTTTCAAACTCGTTATGGTTACTAAGAGTTTTTAGTTATGTCGTTCGATTTGATGAATGCTCCTACGACGTTCATGGACTTGATGAACTACATGTTCCATCCATATCTTGATAGTTTTGTGGTCGTATTCGTGGACGACATTCTTATCTACTCACTATTGAGGCAGATGCATGAGGAACATCTTCGTATTTCCTTGTAGCTTTTGAGGGAACATCGACTGTACGCAAATTTTGAAAACTGTGAATTCTTGATGCCAGAGGTAATGTTTCTTGGACATGTGGTATCGAGGGATGGAGTATTTGTGGATTCTTCAAAGATTGACGCTTTGATGAGTTGGGAACAATCGAAAAGTGTGTTTGAGATTTGTAGCTTTCTGGGTTTGGCAGGCTATTATCGACAATTCGTGAAGAATTTTTCTCGACTTGTCGTGCCGATGACTCGCCTTACACGAAAGGGAGTCAAGTTCATTTAGAGTGAGTCTTGTGAGTTGGCATTCCAGGAGCTGAAGAAAAGATTGACGAGTACACCAATCTTAGTTATTTCGAAATGAGGTTTGGGTTACACAGTGTATTGTGATGTATCGCATGATGGCTTGGGGTGTGTCTTGATGCAAAAGTGTAAGGTTGTAGCTTACGAACCTCGATAATTGAAGATGCATGAACAGAATTATCTGACACGTGATTTGGAGTTGGCAGCCGTGATTTTTTCCTTAAGGACATGGCGGCACTATCTATTCGGTGAGCATTTTGAGATTTTCTTAGATCACAAGAGTTTGAAATACTTGTTTTCTCATAAGGACCTGAATCTATGCCAGTGACGGTGGATGGAGTTTATGAAGGACTACAACTTTGATCTCCAGTATCACCCCGAGAAGGCCAATATTGTGGTTTACACTTTTAGCAGGAGATCTCATGGTTCATTGGCTACTATTTCCATGCGAGAGTGGGACACGATCGAGGAGGTTGGTGAATTTGATTTGTATCTCAAGGAGACATATGAGGTTACGACCTTATTTCCAGTGGTTTCACGGCCCATGTTGATTGCCTATGTTCTGGAGGCTCAGTAGACAGATCAGGAAGCTTAGATGTTTTAGGATCGTAATGCTAATGAGGGAGACACCAAGAGATAGATAATGAGTTTGAATCAGATTTTGAGATTTGCTAGGAGAGTATTTGTGCTAGAATCGTACCGCGATGATGTGTTATGGGATTTCCACCATTCTCATCTTGTAATGCACCCAAGAGGCACCAAGATATACCATGATCTGCGTTATCAGTTCTAGTGGAAGGGAATAAAAAGGGATGTCATTTAGTTTGTTTCTCAATGCCTTATTTGTCAGCAAGTGAAGGCAGAACATTAGAGGCCTGTAGAGTTGCTACAGTCGTTGCCTGTATCGGAATGGAAGTGGGAGAACATCACGATGGATTTTGTGTCTAAACTTTCTAGGTCACCTAAGCGGCATGATATTGTTTGGGTTGTGGTTGATAGACTAACAAAGTCTGTACACTTTTTTCCCATTCGTGTGAAGGATTCTGTGGACAAGTTGAGTAGGTGGTATGTTAGTGAAATTGTTTGGTTACACAAAGTACATGTATCTATTGTTTCCGACCAAGACCCACGTTTTACATCACGCCTTTGGCAGAGTTTTCAGGTAGCTTTGGGGAAGAATTTTCTTTTCAGCACTACTTTTTATCCTTAGACGGACGGTCAGTCCAAGTGTACTATACAGATTCTGGAGGACATGCTAAGAGCTTGTGTGCTCAATTTTTAGGGTTCATGGGAGGATCATTTGCTGTTGGCAGAGTTTACGTATAATAATAGCTATCAGTCTAGCATTGGGATGGCGGCTTTTGAGGCTTTAAATGGCAGGCTGTGTAAATCGCCAGTGTGTTGGGCAAATACAGGAGAAGTTGTAGTTTTGGGACCCAATTTGGTGCGAGAAACGACGGAGAAGATTACTATGATTCACCAACACTTGGTTACGGCCCAGAGTCACCAGAAGAATTACGCCAACTAGAGGATAAGGCCTCTAGAGTTTGGGGTTGGGGACCACATGTTTTTAAAGGTTTCTCCACGCCAAGGTTTGATGAGATTTGGCCGTAGCGGGAGGTTATCATCGCGTTGTATTAGGCCGTTTGAAATCCTAGAAAGCATTGGGGACGTGGCATACCGGCTGGCTTTGCCTCCTCAATTATCATCTGTTCACAACGTGTTTCATGTTTCTATGCTTCGAAAGTATAAGCCTGACCTGTCACTGATCTTGGACTGGACTAAGTTACGTGTGTATGAGGATGTTTCTTTTGAGGAACAACTTGTGAGGATTTTGCATATGAAAGAACAAGTGTCGAGTGTTAAGAATGTATACTAAAAAGCCATACTTTTTAGATTTTTTATTCTTGATCCCTGGCATATTAATGAGAAACATTTGAGATGTTTTTGCATTCGTGGTTTCATATTTATATGTGTGATGAATGAATGCATAGTTCGTATATTCTGTCCAGTAGTTGACTTGGTGCATGTTGCACGGAAGATCGGGTCATAGGTTCTGACAGATTATATAGGTAGGTTCACAATCGCAATGGACCCAGACATTCCATTGGTACGATTGTAGTACATCGTTATAGTAGCTAGTCTTAGCTAGGTCGAACGGGTCAAATTCAGGTTTTAGAAATTCGATGTTCGAGCTCGATGTGTTAGTACACTTGGAGTGTATTGAGCGGGATCAACTGGATAATCAATTCTATACTGACTATATGAATTGATCCACATCCCGTATTATCATGTATTGCATGAACTCTTAATCCTGAAGTGATTGATTGATTGTGTTAAGATAGTGTACAGTACTTTGAGTCATCAATGGTTGAGATTTCCTTCATGAGATCAACAATACCGATGAGTTGGGTAC
>JAOTRH010455191.1:0-29666 GCA_034768845.1 Heliamphora exappendiculata | reverse complement strand
GGGAGATAAGTGATGTGATTTGTTTGAAAATATTAGTATTAATAGTTTATAAATTATAATTTATAATAAAAGTTATAAATATTTAGTAAAAATTTTAATTTATAATAAAAATAAAAATAAAAATTTAAAATTATAACATAAATTATGAATATTTAAAAAATTATAAATTATAATTAAAAATAATAATAATAAATTAAAAATTAATTACAGAAATTTGTCCAAACACACCGAGACGGTGGTGGATGATACACAGCGACGTGATTGGTGGATGATGCAAAGTAGGAGTAGGGTAGTAGCTACTAGGTACTTAGGTACTAGGTACGTACGGACAAACTCTCACTTTTGAATGAAAACAGCAGAGTCCCTACCCATAACTAAAACACTAGATTTGCCACTACCCATATCATAGACTTTTTAAAAATCCTTAACAACCATACAGAGATATTTTTTCTATCTATATATTTTTATATTAGTCTATTTATTAAGAATATTGCTTCTATAGCCTTTCCTACGTGGCATTTTATATTAGATATTTCTATTAATTAGATATTTTATACATTCCTAGTTGCAACGCTAGATATTTTAGCTAATAATTAGAAAAATCTCCCATTGACAACTAATTTAATGATCATAAAAACAAACTAGATCTTTATTTACTAATTTCTTAGTACAAAGTAGAAGATTAATTCACTCTATTATAAAATGTTTATAAATTTAAATTACATTTTAATAAAAAATTATTAAATATTTTTAAAATATTATATGCTCGGTAACTCTTCACAGTGTAAGTATTTTGCCTTAAGATATTTATCATGTAGATCTTTTGATTAGAAAGATATGCTATTATATGCTATTATTTATATATGTATTTCTTCTTATGTAACGTTATCTACTTAATACTTGTAACAAATAAAAATATACAATACATATTAAATAATTTATTTTTATTTTTTATTTACTTAATAAAAATAAAATAATATTATTTTATTTATAATATTTTTTATTACATAATTAAATAAAAATATTATATAAAAAATATCACATGTACCCAAAATCTATTGACTAATTAGTCGTACTAAATTCCTATCCCTAGGCTATTTACAACATCCATAATTATGTCATATGTCCACAACTATAAGTCTATATTCTATACGCATAACCATGCCACAGCTCCACAACTTTAATTTGGGCAATTAATTGTGCACACCTTTCAACTTTTTTCGAAGTCATGTCAACGTCGGTGGTGTTTGGCAAAGGATTTAGTTATAATTTTTAATTTTATATTATTAATTTTAATTATAAATTATAATATATTTTAATTATTTATAATTTGTATTATAAATTATAACTATTTTTTTTAATTATAATTACAAATTATAATTTTTACTAAATATTTATAATTTTTATTATAAATTATAATATATAAATTACTATTTTTACTACTACCAAAGAGCACCATATATTTATTTTCTTTCTAATTTCCAAACCCAACCAAAAGACAGAGAAAATGTTTATTTATTTATTTATTTTCTTTATTTTCTCTTAATTTCACCTTTCGTTTTCCTCCCCAAGCTACTTTAGGTGTTACTTTAGGTGTTTTCCTCCCCAAGCTACTTTAGGTGTTGTTTGAATGGCACAATACAATTTGTTTTAGGTCATGTTGGTAAAGGTGTCTAAAAAATCGTTCCAAACCGTTGAATTAGTTTGAATTAATTTAAATTGTATGATTTAATTTGATTTTTTTGGTGAACAATTAAATTTCAATTTTAAATAATTAAGAATTATTTCTTAAGATTTAATTTTTAAATTAAATTTTAAAAAATCATATAGAACCAAATCAATCTGTCACTTATTAGTAATATTTATATTATATATTATATATAAATAAAAAATTAAAAATACTATTTATTTTATTTTACTTCTTTTTTATTCTCGTTTTTATTTTTTCTTGTAACATTGTAAAATTATATAATTCATAAACTATTCGTAATAGATAAAAAAGTAATAAAATATAATTTATAATTTATAAAAATAAAAAATTCTCTTTGTAAGAATATAAAACAAATGATAAAAAAAACTTAAAATAAAATTAATTATTTGATAACTTAGGTTTTTTATAACATCAATTCTTTTTGACTTTTTAATTTTTTATATTAAAATAATAATATTATCTTTAATCAATATATAATATATAATATAATTGACTTGTAATATACCCAAACAAATGCGATTTTGCCTTTTTTATGGAAATATTATGTGTACTGGAGTGGGCATAGAAAAAATATATTTTTTATGTTTTAAGGACTTTTTTTTGGGTGATTAACATTTTTTATTTAACTATATAATAAAAACATCTCCGAATCTAGGTCTAAATCTGAGTTTCACAAGGAAAAAGCAAGTAAATTATTTTATATTTAATTTTATGATACTAATTATTTTCTTGATTAAATTTCTGTTTATATTCTTGCAAATTTCTTAACCAAACCAAAAGAAAAAAAAATTGTGTTTTTTTTCTTTATTTTCTTTCTTATTCAACCTTTTGTTTTGTTCTCTAAGTATAGGTATTGTTTGGATGGCAGAATTATTGTTGTGGGACACATATTAGGAAAATTAGGGACAGGTCATCCGGAACCAGCATTTATGTTTTTATCTTAATATATTGTTAATTGTATAATATAATTTGTAGAGAATCAGAATTGGGATCTACTGGTCCCGTCCAAGCTGGCTGAAGTGTCAGAGAATAAGCACCACGTGTACGCCTGTACAAGAAATGGGAGAAATGTTTGCCAGTAGCTTTATTCCGGTAGACCCTCCGATGATCAAGTTAGTTAAGGATTTTAGAGAGAATGAAGAGCTTGAGAGAGAATTTTAGCAGAGTTTTGGCTAGTAAAATGAGAGCATACCTGTGTCTTCCAATTTGGTGGCAATTTATAGGGAGAAAAATACTTGACCCGCTTGTGGAGTCCGACCCGACCCGAGCAGGTCGGGCTGTACCTCCTCTCTCTGACCAATGTATAGTAATAAATAGTTTGATGTTGACTTATCAGTGTCATCATTAGAAATCTCTGCAAGATCTTGCAAATGCCTTTTGTCATGTCAAGATGTCCATCTGCATTCAGGCCTAGCTTGGGCTAGGGCTAAGCCATCCCTAGTGAGTCCTAGCCCCAAAATAGGCCCACTTTCAACTGGTCTTTTATCATTTTATTACTTTTCTGATATGCGTATCGCGGGACATGATTTTCAATATCAACCATCCAGCTCGGCCCAGGGTTTAGGCAGTTCGTCTTGGGCGACTGAGAGTGCCGAGCATTCCTCATAACGGATCCGGGCATCATGTCTTCGGGAGTTAGGGCCGAACTCTCCCCGAGCTCGGGCCTTATGTCCGTATAGCTCGGCCTATTGCTCTAGCTAATACGAATATGTCGAGGAGTGTGCCGTGCTGATGTGGACTGCGCGATGTACGGCCTTCCGCGTGTGCTCCACGTGGCTTTGATCGGAACTTGATCCCCCTCAATTGCCCCCATCATCTTGTTGTTGCTCAGAAACTCGAACAGCTGGAAGATGATGCGTTGCCCTTGCTCGACCTATCATTTCTCCTTTTTATCAGGAGGCTTGTTGAACAAGCTTCGCTGACATGCTGTCCCTTAGCTGTCTTTTCCGCCACGTGTTGAGCCCTCACTGGTTCTGCGGCGCATTTAATGCGTGCATTGAATGCGTACGGCGTCAGCTGTACCTTGGGTGTAGGAACGTCGCGAGAATGTCGGCCGTCGCTTTCAATAAATTTCAATCATTTGGCTTAATTATGGTGATTTGCCCGGATTTTTTGGCCCGACCAAAAATGCTGCTCGGGATCATTAATCAGACGATGAGTATTGCCCGATCCTTTGATCCGAGCGTTAATGCTACAATGCCGACCATTGCAATTTGTTCGGGTTAAGATGCTCGAGCCGTGTGCGCCATCTACATTAAATGCGTATTAAATGCACACGGCGCGCGTTAGGGCACGCGCCATAACTGCCGCTGTTTGGCGCTTCATTTGAACGTGTGTGAAGCTATAAAAAGGGGAAGGAATTCCCCCTTTCCTCTTTTACGAACCAGAAGCACTCTCCAAACTTAGGCGATTTCTGGAAACCCATTCTCCGGTGACAGCGGCTTGTCCAACTCCGGCGATCCTCGAGGTTCTCAGACTCATCTCACCAATGTTAGCATCTCCACCTCTCTGTTTCACCTTTCCTGTGAAAAATCGTGGCCCACGCCACCGTAGTGGGGGCTAGGCTCGCTGGCCTATGCCCCTAATGCTCCGCCGCCGCCGCTACCACTCCCGGCGGTGGCAGCGTTGCTGGGCAGAACCTGTAGTTGCAAGCATATATACATATGTATGTATCTAAAAAATCCTCTTTTTTTTTGTTACCCCAAGACGAAATGGGGCAACTTGCTTGGTATATCGATACTCCTGAGGCTTTAGCCGAGCTCCGTCGAGTTAGGTCCATTCCTGATGACGTATCGATACGCCAGGCCAGTGCGAGCGAGACCTGGACAACAGAGGAGCCTGGGGATGCAGTGTTTCCCTTAGTTGCCCTTCTGGAGTCCAGGTTGGAGTTCTCCCTCCCCAGTATTGTGAGGGAGGCCTTGGCTTTCTACAGGCTGTGCCTCGCGCAGCTCACCCCCAATGTATACTCCATCATGATGGGAGTTAATCTCGGCGTTCGGGAGATTCAGTACTGTTACTCCATATCGAAGACATCCAGGGGCCACAACAAGTACTATCTGAAAGCTAAGGAGGGAAGAAACATAGTACTCAAGCTGAAGAGCTCCAATAAAGGGGATCTAGAGGATTTCTTCGTGGTCGGAGGGAACTGGCAAGTCGGCCCTAGAGATGAAGACCCCTGGCCAAGGCTCTGCCCAACCAGGCCGGGATCCCCAGGTACCCGAGCTCCTTTCCTTGATATTTCACTTAAATAATGCTCGTTATTACTTGCTTATTTGTTCAGAGCTGACGCATTCCATTTCAGGTGCATATTGCAATACTACTGCCGTCCGAGACAAGAGGGATCGGAGGGAAGGTCGTATCAACATCGATCACCTGAAACGCATGCTCGACTGGGACCACGCCGTACAGAGTGTCAAAAGGCTGTTCAACGGTCAACCCATTCGCCCCGAAGAGCTTGAACATCGACTAGAGCCCGTGGAGGACCGGCCAGAAGAAGCCGAGGCTGAAGCTCATCCAAGCACCGGTGCTTCCACTTCTCGGGCAAACTCCTCGAGAGCCTCCTCAAGCCGATCAAGTTCTTCTAGGAGAACTCTAGATATGTCGCAGCGAAACTTTGTCAGTTTCCTGCTCGAGGACTTATCATCAGCACTTCCATCTGCTCTTCCTCCGACGTCGACGTCTTTCACGAGCCTCCAGGCTCCGATGTCTGCCACCACGGCAGGCATGCCACCAGCTCTGCCAGCTCCAGCTGCTCTTATTGCTCCTCTGTCCTCACTAAGGCAACAAAAAAGGAGGAGAATGGCTTAGGAGGTCGCCGAGCGCCATATCAGGAGGCGCATCGAGGGTGACCCTCTTGTTCTGCCCCAGCATCCCTCCCAGGGCAGTTTAGAAGCAACAAAGGTACCAGCACCTCTCTCTTTCTCCCCCGCCTGCAGTGGTAGACCCCTCACCGCTCGAGACTCGATGCAGGAAAACCACCAGGTCGCGTGGGCCCTGGCCAAGAGTCTTTGCCTTCCGCGGGACAAGGCTGAATACCAGAAGCTCCCGAATGCCTCCATCATGAAGCATGCAGCACAACATATAATAGTGGTAAGTAAGGCAGCCGAACTCCCAATACTTGTAACTTTTAGCCTTAATTTCCTGAGCTAATTATTCTTTGATTGTGCAGGGCCTCCTAGAGGTGGACACCCTGAAGCTCAGGGAGGATAACAGAATCCTCCAAGCCCAGATTAGGGAGGCTGTGAAGAAGAAGGAGGACGCCGAGGTCCAAGCCACTCGAGCTCTAAACTCGGTCAAAGAGTACGAGGCCAACCTCACCTCCGTCCTCAGCCAGCTCGAGGAGGCACAGAAGGCCAAGGAAGAATTGCTCAAGACTGTTGCCGACCTGAAAGAGCAGAACCAGCAGGCTGCTCAGGCAAAATACAACGAGGGGTTCAACGCTGCCGGGGACGTGTATAAGGCACAGGTTAGGAGCCTGCAGAACCCCCTGTTCAAGCTTGGGTGGGACGCCGCTCTAAAAGCCTCCTCAGCCCCCGAAGACTCCCTTCTTCACAGGGAGGTTCCATGGCTGCAGCCTTCGGTCCCCTTCCCGACTCAACTCTCCCACCTTATTGGGCAGGCAACTCCTCCTGGTCTAGTTGTAGAGGTGGCACCGCTCTCAACGGCCCCTCTTCCTCCTCAATCAACTGATCAAGTTCCTCCACCTCCTCTGCCCGAGCAAATGGACGAATTCGAAGAGCTCAAGCCCCTATGGCCCGAGACTAGGGCTGCAGATCTGAATGAAGCCGTTGACCTCACTCTCGAGGACGACGAGTCTGAACAGATCAGAATTGAGCAAGGAGTAGAAGCCGAACAGCCAATTGGTCAGGATGTGCCCGTCCAAGAGGAACCCACTCCAGTGCAAACAATTGACGCCCCTTGTCAGCCCGCCCAAGCTGCCTAGGCTTTAAACACCAATTATCTTGCATTTTTCTTTGCTTTGCATTTTTTCTTTGTATTTTTCATTCGAATATGCAATGCACGGTCTCGTCTCTTCCTGTGGGGCCGACTTGCTAGCTCTGCACTGTAATTTATACATTAATGAAAAAGCATTTTTGTTCGATCTCTATTCGTTTTGTACTTGTCTTCTCTTTGATTTCAATTTTTACACAAGTATATGAAGCTCGGCCTCATACTATTGGGTGAGGTTAGGCAGTCTCCAACCACACTTAGCTTGCTCTAAACTGTGATGTTTAATGTTTCCACAAGATGACCCGAGCACCTTCAATTCATTTAAGCTGAGCTAGTCCCCTTGGGTCTCACTGTTCATCTAATTTGGATAGTTCTAGCCGAGCTAGAACTCTGCCCATTTTAATGCTTATTTCGCATCGCAACGGTATCCGAACAATTGTGACCCAACGATACCCGAACACTTGTGACCCAACGATGAGATGTAAAAATCTCAGAATTACCAAGTCCTTCAAGGTCGGCCTGGGTCTTTTTTGCTCAGTTGGTCTGACGCTATCCAGCTGAGCTAGGTCTTTCTTAGCCAAATGTAATTTAGAAATCATTCGAGACTTGTTCTACCCAGCCAGGCTAGGATTTTCTTGCCCATGCGTGATTTCGAATTCACCGGGACTTTTGTTGCCTAGCCGAGCTAGGACTTTCTTGCCTAGGCGTGACTCGAGGTCACCGGGACTTTTGCCTAGCCGAGCTAGGACTTTCTTGTCCATGCGTGATTTCGAAGTCACAGGCACTTTTATTGCCTAGCCGAGTTAGGACTTTCTTACCCAGGCGTGACTCGAAGCCACTAGAACTTTTGTCTAGCCGAGCTAGGACTTTCTTGCCCAGGCGTGACTCGGGATCACCAGGACTTTTACCTAGCCGAGCTAAGACTTTCTTGCCCAGGCGTGACTCGGGATCACCAGGACTTTTGCCTAGTCGAGCTAGGACTTTCTTGCCCAGGCGTGACTCGAGGTCACCGGGACTTTTGCCTAGTTGAGCTAGGATTTTCTTGCCCAGGCGTGACTCTAGGTCACCGGGACTTTTGCGATGTAATCATGTACAAACTGTTGAAAAACTCTCTTTATTCACCATCCCGAACAAATTTACAGCAAACACTTTAATGATAAAACTTTCGTAAATTCTAGGCATTCCACGGCCTCGTGATTTGCTTTCTTTCCATATCTTCAAGTCTGTATGCTCCCGTGTCAGCAACTGACGTGACTTTGTATGGTCACTTCCAAGTTGAACCTTGCTTGTTGTCAAGGGGGTCCTTTATATTAAGGAGGACCTTCCTGAGGACTAGCTCGCCGACCTAGAAGCTCTTTGATTCACCCGTCTATTGTAGAACTTTGCAAGTTGTTGGCGATAGGATGCCCGCATGACCAGAGCCTGCTCTCTTCTTTCCTCAGCCATGTCTAGGTCCCGAAAGCTTCCGTTCTAATGGTAGGCATGCCGACCTCCAAGGGGTTGATTGCTTCTAAGCCGTAAGCCATGGAAAATGGCGTCTCCCCAGTGGAACTTCTAGGAGTTGTTCGGTAAGCCCACAGCACGGAGGGAAGTTTGTCTTTCCACTTTCCTTTGGATTTCTCTAATCTTCTCTTCAGCCCTAAAATGAGTGTTTTGTTCGAGATCTCTGCTTGACCATTGCTCTGGGGGAACGAAGGTGTTGAGAAGTAAATCTTTACCCCCGAACCCGAGCAGAATGTCTTGAACAAGTTGCTATCGAATTGCTTCCCATTATCTGCAATTATGGCACGCGAAATGCTAAATCTGGTGATGATGTTCTTCCATAAAAACTTCTTTGCATCCACATCTCTGATGTTAGCCAAGGGCTCAACTTCCACCCACTTGGAGAAATAATCTGTAGCTACAATTAGGAACTTTCTATTGCCATGTGCTTTAGGCAATGGGCCAACAATATCTAGCCCCCATTGAGCGAAGGGCCATGGGCTGGTGATCGGGCTGAGTTTCTCGACTGGTTGCTTGTGCAATGGAGCAAACCTCTGGCATTTTTCACACTTTCGTGAATACACTTGAGCATCCTTCTGCATATAAGGCCACCAGTAGCCTTGGCTTATCACTCGATGTGCCATAGACCTTCCCCCGGTGTGGCCCCCATAGATCCCTTCATGAAGCTCGAACAAGAAGTCTTGGACCTTGTCCGGATGAACACATAGCAGATAGGGCCCTGAGAAAAATCTCCTATACAATTGACCCTTGGGGGATAACAAAAAACGTGCGAACTTGTGTATGATCTTGTGTGTTTCCTTCTTGTCCTCTGAGAGTTGGCCATTGTTGAGGAATCTGATGATTGGATCCATCCAGCTTGGCTCCTGATCTCCTTCAATGGCACATACTTGCCGAACAGTGGTTCCAATGCTCGAGCTCTCCTGCTTCTATACTTCTATTGTTCTCCTTAGCCCAAGCTCGGTTGTTGAGGCTAGGGTAGCTAGGGCATCAGCGCGAGAATTCCCTTCTTGGCTGACTTGCTCGATCTGTACCTCCTCAAAGCCTTTGACTAGCTCGAGAGCTATGGGCAGGTAGGCAGCCATCCTGTCATCCCTCGCATTGTACTATCTAGTCATCTGATTCACCACCAATTGGGAATCGTAGAAAATTTCCAACTTCTTTATGCCCAGGAGCTCGACACTTCTTAGTCTGCAAACAGTGCTTCATACTCGGCTTCATTATTGAATGTTAGGAATCCATGCCTTATGGAGTGCTCTATCACCTATCCGTCGGGGGAGACGAGGACCATCCCTGCTCCTGAGCCCTTCTAGTTTGAAGCGCCTTCAGTGAATAACCTCCACCTTTGCAGAATCGTTGATCGGGTCTTGGCGTTTGATACCTCATTTTCTTCTTCGTCCTTTTCTGCTTCGTCATCTTTTCCCCCAGCTTGGACTCGAGTGGGGTTGGGTCTGAGCTGAGTAAAGAACTTGGCTTGGAGAATTCGGCGATGAAATCGGCTAGGATCTGCCCCTTTATTGCCGTTCGTGGCTGGAACTCAATGTCATATTCTCCGAGCTCTACTCCCAACTTGGCAATCCTTCTAGAGAGGTCAGCTCGGCATAGCAAGGCTTTGAGTGGGTGTGCAGTTAAAACAATGATCTTATGGGCCTAAAAGTATTGTGCAAGCTTCCGAGATGCCATGACCAGGGCTAGTGCTAGTTTCTCCAAGGGCAAGTATCTAGTCTCGGCATCGAGGAAAGTGCGGTTGACATAGTAGATGGGCAGCTGTTCGGCAGTGGTCATCCTGAGCAGGGCGGCACTAGCAGTGTGTTCGGACACTGTAAGGTACATGCATAGCTCCTCCCCAAATAAGGGCTTTGACAGAAGAGGAGCCGAGGTCAGGTACTCCTTCAATTTATGGAGCGCCTGATTACACTCCTCCTCCAGACAAAATGCTTGCCCTTTTTCAACAATTGAAAGAAATGATGGCACTTATCTGATGATCGACTGATAAATCTGTTCAGTGCTGCCGCCATTCCTATCAATCGCCATATCTCCCGAACCGTCTTTGGGGGCTGTATGTTCTGGATTGCAGCTATCTGGTCGGGATCAGTTTCAATCCCTCTTCTACTGATCAGGTGCCCTAGGAACTTGCCCGGTTGTACGCCAAAGTTACACTTTGACACATTAAGCCTCAACTTGTAGGTTTTCAGTACCTCGAACACGCTGCTCAGGTCGGCCAAATGATCTTGCTCTTGCTCGGTCTTCACCACCATATCATCTATGTAAACCTCGATGTTCCAACCCAACATAGGCTGGAATATCTTGGTTACTAACCTTTGGTAGGTTGCCCCTGCATTCTTTAGGCCAAAGGGCATGACCTTGTAATAATAAAGGCCTCTAGGGGTGATGAAGCTGGTCTTCTCTTGATCTTCCGGGCTCAAAGCTATCTGGTGGTAGCCTCTATACGCATCCAAGAAGCTCATTGTCCCGTGCCCGGCAGTCGAATCCACCAATTGATCAATTTTGGAAAGTGGAAAAGAATCTTTAGGACAAGCTTTGTTTAGGTCGGTGAAATCAACACAGACCCTCCACTTCCCATTCTTCTTTTTCACGACCACAGTGTTTGACAGCCATTGGGGGCACTGCACCTCCCTTACTACCCCTGCCTCAAGCAACTTTGCAACTTCCTCAGCCACGGCCTCTGCACGCTGAGCCGAGGACCTCCTTCCATGCTGAATAACGGGCTTGTGTGTAGGGTTGACATTCAATTTATGCTGCATCACCTTGGGATCAATGCCCGGTATCTCATAGGGAGTCCAAGCGAAGACCTCAACATTTGAGTTAAGGAAGCTCACCAGGTCGAACTCATCTTGCTCGGCTATATGGGTGCCGATCAAGAAGAATCGATCAGGATTATCTTCATTCAACATAACTTTCTTTAGTGGCTCCACAACCTTTTCTGTTGGTGCCCTCCCAACGTCGTCAAGAAGTGGCCTGTCTTGAACTTCGACCACACACATCTGTTTGTCGTTGGAGGAACCTTCTTTTCCTTGGATGGCAGCCATAAAATATTGCCTCGCCGCTGCCTGATCTCCCCTAATGGATTCTACTCTGCTAGCGGTTGAGAATTTCATGACTTGATGATAGGGAGAGGGGATGGCCTTGAGCTGATGAAGCCAAGTCCTCCCCATTATAGCATTATAGGGGCCGGTACATCTACCACCAAAAATTCAATATTTTTGAGCTCGGAGCCTATCTTGACCGGCAGTGTGATTCTTCCCATTGGTAGGACGGGTTGTTAGTTGAACCCGACCAAAGGGGTATGACATTTCTGCAGTTCCTCCTTCCTGAGCCCCAGCTTGCAAAAGAGGTCGGCGTACATCACCTCTGCCGAGCTTCCTTGATCGACCAAGATACGCTTAACGTCATACCTCCCTATTCGAAGGGTTATAACGAGCGCGCCATTGTGAGGGTGTTCAACCCCCACTAGGTCGGCATCAGTGAAAGTCAAATCTCCAACCAAGTACTCACTGCTCGAGTATTTCCTTCTGTATGGATCACCCCGCTCGAGTTGGGTCTGCATGACTTCGCGATGTGCCCTCTTCCGGCTTTGACCCCTCGTCTCGTTCCATGTCTCCAGTCTCAGGGCTGCATGTATGACGTTGATTACTCCCACCGGTTCTTCGACTGCTCCTCCCTGCTCGGCGCGAGCATGCTGTTCGGCCCGGGTCCTTTCTTTGTCGATATACTGTTTGAGATTCCCTACCTTCACTTGCTCCTCCAAGAACCTCTTAAAGGTCCGGTAGCGATCTGTGTAATGCTCGTGCTCTTTATGGTAAACACATTGTTTCTTCTCATCCCGTTTTCTCAGGTGGGTGAACATCTTGGGTGGCCAGACGAACCATGGCTTGTCCTTGATTTGGTTGAGGAGCTTGTGGATAGGCTCTTTAAACACGGTGTTCGCCACTTCATATACCTCGTTGGGCCTCTGGCGCTCCTTTTCCCGATCAAGCATCTTCTTGGCTTTCTTGTTCACCTTCTTTTTCGTTCGGACCTCCTTCGATGCTTCTTGGGCAGGCGCTTCATTACCTGCACCTCCCATGTCCTCCTCAACTTTGGAGTATTGCTCTATTCTCAACATCAGATCGGCCATGCCCTGAGCAGACCTCTTGGTTAGCAAATGCCTCAGCTTATGGGTTTTCTCCAACCCGAGCTTGAAAGAGGCCATGGCGAGCTGCTCGTTGCAGTAATCTATGTCATTAAAAGTCTCCCAGTAGCGTCGAGCATAAGACCTTAAGCTTTCATTCTCGGCCTTCTTCATGCCGAGCAGGGAATCAATCTCCTTGGGCTGACGATTGTTTGTGATGAACCTTGCCGCGAACAGCTCGGCGAGCTGTCTCCAGCTTCCCACTGACCCAGCTGGAAGCTTGTCAAACCAACGCAAGGCCACCTCGCCCAAGCTGGAAAAAAACATCTAGTACATCAGGACGTCGTTTCTGCTCCAGAGCACCATCATCTGTCTGTAATGACGAATATGACCCATTGAGTCAGTTTTCCATCATATAAGTTGAACTTGGGGGTTTGAAACTTCCTGGGCGGATTTGCTCCATCCACCTCCCTTGTGAATGGGGAGGCAGATATTTGCTCCAGGGCCTTACGAGCTACGTCTTGAGCCAACCTCCCCGTTGCCGGCTGTAGTCTCCCCTCGAGTTGGAGGTTCAACCATTGCTTGAGTTCTTCTTTCTCCTCCGCTCGCCCAAGCTCCTTACCAGCCTGCCCCTGCTGCTCATGACGGCGCACGGCAGGTGTTTTGGTGTTGCCGGAGGTCTGGGTTTTCCCTTATCTCCCCCTTTTGGAGCCCGAGACACGGCTCTTCTCAGGGTCGTCCTCTTACCGAGCAAGTTGAGGATCCTTCCTCGAGCTACGGCTTGCCTTAGGCTGAGCAATGCCCCTTCTCCGACCACGGTCAGACCTTTCACGGTTGACCTCTTCATGCTCAGATCGGGCTCCTGGTGAACGCCGGTTCATTTGAGCCCTCATCTCGTGGAGCTCTTGTTGGAGCCTGACCAGCTGCTGGTCCCTTCTATTCAGCTCGTCGTGGTACCCCTCTAGCATTTGCTGCATCGTGAGGCATGGGGGGGTAAGCTCCAGCAGAAGGCGTTGTTTTGCGAGAACCCCCCACTTGGGTCCGTTCTCTCCTTTGGTCGACCCTGGCTCCACCAACGTGGACTTCGAAGTGTACGGGGTGTCCTCTTCTGCGATGAGTTGCGTGTGATGCTTCTGCGTGTGGTGCGCATGGCACTCTCAGCTCTTCTCGATTGTCGTTCCCCCCAACACTAGCCATGGAGGTGTTTTGTAGCTTTCCCACATACGGCGCCAAATTGTAGAGGATCATGATTGAGATCTACTGGTCCCATCCAAGCTGACTGAAGTGTCAGAGAATGTGCGCCACGTGTACGCCTACACAAGAAATGGGTGAGATGCCCACCGATGGCTTTATTCTGGTGGACTCTCTGACGATCAAGTCAGGTAAGGAATTTTAGAGAGAAGGAAGAGCTTGAGAGAGAATTTTAGCAGAGTTTTGGATAGTAAAATGAGAGCATACATGTGTCTTCCAATTTGGTGGCTATTTATAGGGAGAAAAATACTTAACCTTCTTGTGGAGTCCGGCCCGACCCGAGCAGGTCGGGCTGTACCTCATCTCTCTGACCAATGCATAGCAATAAATGGTTTGATGATGAATTATCAGTGTCATCATTAGATATCTCTGCAATATTTTCAAATGCCTTCTGTCATGTCAAGATGTCCATCTGCATTCAGGCCTAGCTTGGGCTAGGGCTAAGCCATCCCTAGTGGGTCCTAGCCCCAGAATAGGCCCACTTTCAACTGGTCTTTTATCATCTTATTACTTTTCTGATATGCGTATCGCATGACATGGTTTTCAATATCAACCATCCAGCTCGGCCCAGGGTTCGGGCAGTTCGTCTTGCTCGGCTGAGAGTGCCGAGCATTCCTCATAACGGATCCGAGCACCATGCCTTCGGGAGTTGGGGCCGAACTCTCCCTGAGCTTGGGCCTTACGTCCGTATGGCTCGATCGATTGCTCGAGCTGATACGGATATGTCGAGGAGTATGCCGTGCTGACGTGGACTACGCGATGTACAACCTTCCGAATGTGCTCCACGTAGCTTTGATCAGAACTTAACCCCCCTCATGATTAAAACTATGAGAACCTAAATATGATCAAAGTATGATCATGTAGTTATCAATGCATTATAATATAAGAATATTAATAATTAAATATGGACAATTTCGTACCCACCTCTTATCATTAGCCTGCGTTTTAAAAACTTTCCTAATAACCCATCAAATGATCATATCAGAAACCTATTCGTCAAGAACCTTTCACTAAGTTTGTGTTTGGATTAATTTTTTTTTATAATTTTTTTTGTTTTTGGTGAGCTTTTTCCAGCATCAGTCCAAATAAGTATACTTCTTAGATTTCTCCCATCATAAGAAAAAAAAAATAATTTTTTTTTATCAAAACCTAAAAAAAGTTTATATAGGACAAAAAAAGGCAACTTAGGCAAGTTTTTAAGCTTTTTCTAATTTTTTCGTTTTTAGTGAACTTTTTTCTAATTTGACCATAATAGGCATACTTTTTAGAATCATCTCATCACAAGGAGTCAAAAAAAAAAATTTTAAACTAAAATATAAAAAAAAATTTGAGAAAAGACAAAAAAAAAAGCCACTAGGCTTTTTAGTCCAAATATAGGCAATTTCTTAACCCTCGTTTCTGGCAACTGGTTTTCAAAAAAAAATCATAAGAGGACTTAATTTGAAATGTCATTGGTTCTTGTTGTAAATTTTTTATTAATATTCGCATTTGCATTTGCATTGTACATTCTTGTGTGTTTGATTCTCAAAACCCCCATTTTGCCTAACCGATGCCTCGGTTAATTTATTGTCTCGAGGCTATATCGGGAAAGCCAACAAGCTTTCTGACCACATGCTCCCATGAATGTGGCAAAATGAGTTATTACGTACCGCTTAACCGTACCTTGACCCATTACCTGGCATGGGAGATATATTCTTAACTTTATTCAGAAGGTACACTGAGTGTAGACCTTACCAAACTCCTTTCTGTTGCATATAACTTCTTAGACCTTTTCTTTTAGGATCAATAAATCTTTGAAGTTTATGTGGTTTTTTTTTTGTGAATGCTTTTTGTTTGTACAGGTCTCCCTTTAGGATAGTTTTCATTTCTTGGTTCTTTTATCGGGTACGAGTTGTTTCGAGATGCGACCCTGGCTTATGGATTACCCAATTTACATTAGTCTTTTCAGCTTAGAGACCCGAGATTATAGCTCCGCGCAAGGAAGAACCTATACACATTTGGGCTCGATCTTCGAGAGAAAGGCTTAGAATAGTAGAACAGTCAGATTCACCGATGGAAGACCCAGAATTAACTATAACTGATATGATGAGGGCTATTATGGACCTACAGCGAACAGTAGAGGGAGTCAGTACTGCAGTGATTAATCAGGCTAGAATTCAGCAATGTCAGGTATAGATTTAGGCTTTGCAGACTCGGGTGGTAGACCCTAATGCAGTTTCTTGAAATGATCATGAAGACGGGATAAGAGACAACATGTGAGATGAGAACTTGCCAATCAAAGAAGTCCAACCAACAATGGTACCCCTTGTTCATTCGGTTGTCCTGGAGGGTATAGCCACCAAGGAGTCGATCTTGTCTAATAAGATTAAACAATTGGAGAAAGTTTTGAGGAAGGCTTAAAGAGTTGAAGATTACATGCTAGATGTAGAAGGACTTTATTTTTTTTTTCGATGCGAAACTCTCTGAGAAGCTTAAGATTCCCGATATGGAGAAATTTGATGGGATCAGAGACCCGAGGATTCATTTAAGGATGTGTATGGGAACTCTATCTCCCATGGGGATTAGTGATCAGTTAAAGGCTAAGCTTTTCCAACGATCTCTGTCGGGAGCTGTTCAAAAGTTGTTTTTGTTGTTGGATGTTGCAAAGACAAGGACTTTGAAGGCTATTGCTAGTGCATTTGTTAACCAATATAACTACAACATTCAGTTTGGTGTCAAAACTTGGGAACTCTATGGAGTCCTTTGTTAATTTTTTAACTCGTTGGAATGTTAAAACAGCCAAAATGACAAACAGACCCACTGAAAAGGAACAAGTGAGAATAGTGGTGAAGAATTTGCAGCCATAGTTTTGAAAGTATTTGATTACACAACCTTTGATGAAATTTGAGCAAAATTTCAATGCTGGGATACAAATAGTCTACAGCCAGGTGATATTAAGAACGGAGAATCAAGTAAGAGAGCAATGATGAAGCCTTATGCTAATAACCCTAATTCAGCTAATAATTCCACCAATTTAGCGAACCAAAGCTGTGACGTGAACCTATTAAACTCGAATCCAAATCAGTCTCTACTCAGCCTGCTCCACAAAACCAGCCTCGAAACCAGAAAGGACCTTCACCTAGCTGACCGTGTCCTTGTCTTCTATTTTGAGCTACTTGATTGAAAGGGGTCTCTTGAATCCTTTAAAGCTAACCCCACTACCAAATCCTTTTCCGCCTAGATATAATCTAACCTAGTACTGTGCATTTAACCAAGGGTATGGTCATTTAATCAACAATTGCATGAGGCTCCGGCATGAGATTTAGGATTTGATAGGCAACAAGGTGATTCCTCCACCAACTGTTGTTTAAAAGCCGAATGTGACCACAAACCCTTTGCCGAACCACTCATCCCAGCAGAATGTCAATGTTAACGGAGGGGAGATGAAAATCTTTGATCCTATCAAATTTATAGTTTCAGCAACCAAGCTGAAGCCTGCAGTTAGCACGCCATTTGTTCACGATGTGTTATTAATCAATAACTTTGCTGAAGAGCTCTTGGAGAATGATTGCGATGATTTTTCAATCTTCGTTAACCACAAAGAAGATAACATCCCTTCCTCCGATAGTGATGAATAGGAAGATTAGGAGGTCAAAAATCATTGGCAAGAATTGAAACGTCTTCATGCTCTCAAGGAACTGAAAGAGGCAGGAATAGAAATCAAATGGCATGTTTCAACCACTCCAAGTAACAACTTGGTATGGTGCGGTGAGGCTAAATCAAGTTCAAGGGTTAAGAACCTAGAAGTGGAGGCATCAGCAAAAGGAGAGTCATTGAAAGGAAAAGAGATTGAGGACAGCGAGATCAGACAAGTCGAGAAAACACCAATCGATAAAAATCGAACCAAAGCATGAAAAAATCAAGAAAAGGAAAGAGACTTACCCCAAGTAAACCTTTTGGATACTGTAAGTCCCGTATTTGGTCCTTCGATCTACATTGTTCCACTTCATGAGCCAAAATCGAAAACTCCTTTACTCAAGGGAATAGTTTTGTGCTCTCTTGACATGGATGAGATCTTATACATGGAGGAGAATGACCTGTGGGACCTCGAGGAATTGCAAGAAGGACACATTGATATGGAAGGATTCAATGATGGAGAGAAAAATGTTCCGAAGTGGCATCCGATGGTACAAGAACCATATAATGACGGAGGATACTGGCTGATTGGAGAATCTTGGGTACCACCTCTACCATTCGGTTATGAAAATCCCTTTGACTGGATTACACTCCCTCAATTTTTTGAGGTGAAAATCCACGTTAATGAGGAGGAATCCTGTTAGCTTGCTCAGAACGTAATGAGAATAGAGGATGATCTTTGGGGAATTGAAGAGACAGATAACATGTGGACAATAAAAAAGTCAACAAAGAAAAGGAAAATGTAGAAAAATTTTGGGTATTTCAGGAAAGAGAATATCTAGCGATGGAAGTTAGGCAAGTGACTGACCAGTTTGAAGGATTGTGGGAACCAGAAAAACAAGTAAAGCATTTAACAAGAAGTGAAAGACACTTCAGGCCTACTCAGTTAGAGAAAGGACAAGCAAGTAAAGGGGCAGAAGAGTTGAGGAAGCAAGAAGAGAAGAGAGATGGTGAAGCAAGAAGAGAAGAGAGATGGTGAAGAGGAAGATGTGGTGTTGAAATAGTTAAGAAAGGCACAAGTGAATGTTAGTATCTAGGGTTGCTAGGTTTTAGTGTTAGAATAGACTACTCCAAAACAAGCAAGAAAATAGGAAAGATTACTTCTAGGGGGTTTGTATGCTCTAAAGAATGGTTCTAACCTGAAGACAAGAGGGATAATAAAACTAAAAATTCACGTCAAGAAATTAGAACTATAACACCAGTATTTAAAATGACAGAAACAACAAATAAAATTTAGACTATAAAAGGATAATGTTATATTATAACAAAAGAATAATGATAAAATAACATATCAGAAATATAAAGAATTTTATTAAAGATCGTATTTTTACATTTTACATGCAATTAAAAGTTTTAGTTAGTATTTTAATAGTTTTAATAAAATAAGTTAGATAAAATATTTTTATAAAAATGAAGATTTAAATAAAATGCAATAATTCAAACACTAATTTAGACAAGTATGAAATAATAAACATTATTTTTTTTAAGAAATGAAGGTCACCTATTGTTTTATAATCATGATCATAGGACAATATATATTACATTTTAGAAAAATAATAAAAGTCAGTTATTATTTTAGTCTTAAAACTTTAATAATCATAATTATAAAAAAATAAATAAATAATAAGTAGTTTATAAAAAAAATTCGAAGTAAAATTTCTAACAAAAACTTATATTTAATTCTAAAATCATGATCCAAAAAATTTACATATGTTAAAAATATCGGTAATCAAAAATTGAATCAACTATTCCTATGGCTCCTAGGCATTAAAATCTAGAGTTTTGATACCAATCTATCATACCCCAAAAACTAACAATAAAACTCAACGATACAAATAAGAAGAGATCCCAACTCAAAGAATTCAAACAAAAATCGGGTCAAAAAGGATTCGAGGAAGTTTGTCTTTATTTAAATTAAAATTAAACCGTTCAATTTCCTTATAAAAAATGGGAGTAAAAGAGAGTTAACTCTATACTTTGAGCATAGTTTTCAATAACCAAAAACCTGAAGTTAAAACATCTATTTAACATTGAAATAACTTCATACTTCTCACAAACTCGACATCCAACATTTTAATTTATAGAGTTTCATACGAAAACCAAGGACAAACCCAAAATAATAACCCGACGTTCTCACATACATACAATTCATGAGTGTGTGGCCTTAGAGCTTTACAAAACGGGTGTCTACCGATCCAATACATCCATCCAATGTATCAAAAAAAATTACATTTACAACTTTGAATTCCTAAAAGGTCTATTCACAAAAGTAAGAATTTCTAATTAAAATAACCTAAAAGGGTCACTACGACCGTTCTTCTTATTCAGTCATTTTCTTCTTACTGTCACCTGAAATGTGTTATACAACATGAGCCAAGACTCATAAAAAATAGGCTAAAGATAAACAAATGCATGATATGCGAGGATGGTTATGTGAAATGCGCGACAACGTTTTATCCAAAAACCAATTCCATTTTCAACCAAATTTCCATTCATATAACCGAATATTTACATACAAAACCATAGTTTTAGTCTTTTATTCCCGTATCATTTTCAAACCAATTTCAAGGTTTCACATCTTCAATTTCATTCCACATTTACCACAATTTCAAAGGTTCCCATACCTTCAATAATTCCCAACCATTAACCAAGGTTTTTCAAACCCAAATCAATTCTTGATTTAAGTAGGTACCAAAATTCGGATAGCGTCAATAGACTCAGGTGTAGTTATCACAACCGAACCACGCGAGACCTAATGGATAAATACTCATTTTATAACCCAATACGAAAAGTACACATTTTTTATTTCTCTCGAAAATATCGATGGGTGGGCCGTTCAAAACACGCTTTTACGGGAATTAACTCGATGAAAGGGCTTCTATATATGCGCAAGTTTTCGATCTTTCACCGAAGAGCTATTCGAGCCCAACCTTAATTATTCAATCAATTCACACGATATCTTAATTAGATCATTCACATTAATACCAACATGAGTCCAACTACCAATCCGGTTCCTCTCATCAAACCCAACACAATTAAGATTAAAATCATCAACAATCACAAATTTCCTCACGTTTTCCCCATTCGGGTTAAACTTGTCAAAAACCCCAAACAATCATCTCATGTTTTCCATATTTCGTCAAAATTCATACGATTGATACACGAATAAATTAACACAATCTCCAAGTTATCAAAAATCACTTCAATTTCATCATTTGAGTTCAATAATTCAAAAAACCCCAATTTTGTTCAAAGTTCAACCCAATCAAAACCTTGACTTTCCAATTCACAAATTATATAATCAATTATCGTTTTTATTTAACCTTAGGTTACTGATAATCTTATACTTAACCATAATACTATATTATAAGTTACATTATTCTTATAAATACATGTACACACACTAAGATAGACAAATATAAAGTGAAAAACGTTATTTTATAAAAGTCGCCTATTGTTTAATATTAAATTATTATAGGAAATAATATTATGTTTGTAAAGAAAACATACAAAAATAAGATAATAGGGTTTAGATTATTTTAAAAATCACTTATTAGGTTTGATACTAAATTGTTAAATATTAAAAGTAGAGTGATATGATAAGTTGATAATTAGAGGATGATGTTACAGGAAAAGCATACAAAAAAAGGATAAAAATTGTGAGATTCTGATCTGTTTTTTTTTCAGAGTTTTTCTACGCGAGTTTTTCATTTTCGATTTTTCATGTTTGTATGCGTTTTGATGCATGATCGGGGTTAGATATGCATGCGAGGTTAGTTCCCAGGGCCGTGGAACGTTGTAATGCGAATTTCAAAAAAAAATATTTTAGATGCCGATAAATATCTGGAGTTAGATATTTTCAAAAAATTTCTCAACTAAGTTTTCTCCATTTTTTCTTTGCTTTCTCTCTAACTTCTCGGGGGCCCGGAGCTTAATTTTCAACGATCCAACAGTGGATCCTTATTTTTGGTACAGTGGGCTACGTGTTCATCTGGACAAAATTTTATTTCGGTGAAACTCAGTTTTGCACGTGGTTCGAAGCGTCAAATTTTTAACTCACCAAGGTAGGATCTTAGACTCTCTTGTCTTATAAGGGTGCTACGTGTAATCGTATGTATTTTTAACGGTTAGATTGCTGTAAATTTGATTTTGTTTCACAGTTGGATTTTTGGGTTAAAACCGCTTTTCGACAATTTCGGTGGATGAAATCGGGTGTCGGGTGTTTTTTTTGAGAGTTTGGTGCGAGGTTTGGGCATGTGTATGTCACGCCTCAAACATCCGGGTCACGCGAAAGCTCACCAAAACACCCATTTAAGAAAAATAAATTTCACAGTTGATAATCAAAATACAATATTTGGATAAAAAAATTTCCAAATTCAACTCTCATAAACAGTAAACATGTATTCTCATACATGAATAAGCATATCGCCAAAAGGCGTACAAAATCAACCTAAACAGGTGTCACATGTGTAAGTACATGTCTCAAAAAGAAAAACTATAGCAAATCTTCCATCACCTCTGCAACTAAGTCAGCTCCACGTGCTCACCTGAAAAAGGTTTTAGAGCAAAAATTCCATACCGTGAACCGAAACCCAATAGAAAATAGACTGTAAAACTGTAATACAGGTCATGCAATCATATGGTGGAAGCTAGCTCGACCACAATACCCAAAAAGGTTTTCCATTTCAAAAACCACACGTTTTCCATCCTTGAAACGATGCATAACATCCTAATAGATATCATGCCACAATTAAGGAAAAGCAGTAACAAAACAGTATTCTCCACTCAGACACACAACCGAGGAGACAAAATACAATGAGATCCTATGTACCGACTCTGTCAACTCAAGACAAAGGCAACAACTATAGACTCCTGCCCATTACTCTAGTCCTGAACCACTTAAAGCCTGCTAGATAATAACAAGTTCTATACGATGTCACAACAGCATAACCACTCAAGGGATAACCTGCTTCTTTACGAATTTCTACGATCGATGGACGAAGTTAACCAAACTACGACTCGCTTCTTTACGGATTTCTACAACCGATTGACGAAGTTAACCAAACCACATTTACGGGAATTAACCTGAGGGACCGTAGCAAACCCACTCTGCGCACGTTTTTGGACTTTCACCAAGGAGCAATAGAAGCCCAACTCAACACATATCTACTATCACGGTACATGTATGGATAACATTTTAAACCCAACTCGCACAACAGATATACAACACATGTATACAAAATAGATCCCATTCAAGAACCGTGGAGATCAAACAACATATGTAAAAATATATATTTTCACCCAAAACGTTTTAGAAGTTGAGACTCAACCCCAATGGCTAGCTCCAAATCTTCACAAATACGTTTGAAAGGTTTTTCCAAGACTCCGTTTTCAAACATCCTTTTGAAAATCTCAGATAACCCCTTTTTAAACCATAGAATTTCATAAAAATCTCGGATAGACATCGCATGAGGAAAGCTTGAACCAAAACACATCATTTTCCAAAACAACCCAGGTTCAGTCAACTGGACTCTCCCTCCAGTCGACTGAAAAACACACTGAAAAAGAGAACCAAAACAGAAGCCATTTCAGTCGACTGGCCCTCAGGTCCAGTCGATTGAACTCCTAAAATGATGATCCAGTCGACTGAACTCCCAAAATGATGATTTTAGCTACGATTTTGGCCTCCCACCCTCAAACCAATCTTCAAAAACACCCATTTTGATACCTGAGAGCACACCCGAGCTCAAGGCTATCATAAAACCTCGAAAGGAACATCCCTCTTTCGATTTCATCCAACCGAACGCCTAAAAATGATTTTAATCCAAAATCAAATTTAAAACATAAATCACTTTTCATGCGTTTATAAACGGTAGGAACACGTAGGATTACACGTAGTACCCTCTAACAGTTATACAGTCTAGGATCCTACCTCGGTGAGTTCAAAACTCGACGTCTCGATCCACATGCAAAATCGAGTTTCGCCGGAATCAAATTCTGACTGAATGGATGCGTAGACCTCGATGCCGATACTAAGGATCAGTAGTTAGTTTATCAAAAACCAAGCCCCGGGCCCCCGAGAAGTTAGAGAGAAAATAGAGAAAAAACTAGAAAAAACTTAGAAGGTAAATTTTCAAAATATCCTTTTAGAAAATATCTAAATCTAGATATTTATAGGCCTCCAAAATATTTTCTTTTTTTTTAATTTTTAAAATTTTCACGGCAACTCTCTATAACCCCGGGAACCAACCCCGCATACTCAGATAAACTTAAACATGCATCAAGACGAGTAAATCATACATCTTAAAAATATATATGCGAAACACATCATATATATATGAGTCTAAAAAAGAGACGGGTCCGGGTCTCACAGTGTATGTTCGAGGGTGTTGGATGGGAGTTTGGAGGTTTCAAATCGAGATTTTGGAGGCTAAAAATAGTGTTCAAAAACTGTTCTCGCCTCGGTTCAGTCAACATGACCGTGGGGTCAGTCGACTGGATCATGGTTCTTGAGGTTCGGTCGACTGGACCGTAGGTTCAGTCGACTGGACAGTGATTTATGAGTGTTTTTGGCTAGATTCCATTGTGTTGTTTGGGTCACCTGGAGAGGGGGTTCTGTCGACTGGACCTGGGCTGTTTTGTATGGTTGTTTTATGGTTGGTTCCTTGGTTTCTGATGGTATTCAGTTAATTGATTATGGGGTCAGTCGATTGATATGCTGCTGGATTCTTTTTGGGGTTCGGTTGATTGTGTGGTGGCTTCGAGGGTCGTGTCGTGGCCTCAGATGTTGTGTGGTGCCGTCCTCGGGTGTGATGTGTATGGTTAGATGCGGGTGTTGGGGCATGGTTGTGTACATGTTGGTTATGTATATGACGTGTGGGCCCGTGATTCGGTTTAAAGATGAGGTTTTTATGAGAATCGTTTTCTGGGAGGTTCAGGTGTTGGCCTCCAGGTTAGGTGTTGATTGTCCCGGTGTGTGGACGGATCGTTCGGGTGAGCGGATGACGGTGTGTGGCATGTGATGTCGTGTTGGGTAATGTGGCGTCTTTATGTGGAATGTCTTGGTTATACGTGCTTTTGTGCTTATAGAACTGTGAATAATTTTATTATTGTGCATGGTATGCGGGTAAGTGGCCTATGTGGTCTTGGTGCCTTTAGGGCTTTGGGCTTTGTTATCCCGCAGTATGCGGTTTTATCCCATGATTTAGAAATGTGTTGGGATACCTATTGATACGTAGATTTGTATCTGTATTGCATATGTGGAGCGAATTTTGGTCCCTCTGTGAAAGTCTGTAAAGATGCATATGAGAGGCGAAGAATGGTCCTATGGTGAAAGTCCGTGAATATATCTGTTGGCTCTGGTCAACAAGGCATTAGTTGGGGCAGAGAATGGTCATACGGTGAAAGTCTGTGAAGATGTGTGATGAGGGCGTATATGGTCCTTCGGTGGAAGTCCGAGAAGATGCACGGGTTGCGTGCGTTGTGTGCTGCACGGGTTGCGTGCGTTGTGTGCTACACGGGTTGCGTGTGTTGCATTAGACAGGGGCTGTGGTCCTTCGGTGGAAGTTCGAGAAGTTACATGGATTGCATGAACTGCATTGTGGGACGGATAGACCAAATTTCAAATTATTTTTAAGAGTCGTGGAATCGCGATCAAAAAGCCCTTTTTCAACTGTTTTTAGGGTTCCTGTGAGTGAGTTAAAAGATAGTTTGTATCCTCGCTTTCCCGTTTGCATGTAAAAATTATTTTAAAAGCTTGAAAGAGAGTCTAAAACTGTACCTCGTTTTTCTTGCATGTTTAGCTTATATTGCATGTGTTGTCTAGTTACTGCTACGCTTTGGCTCACGATGTGGGATTTGAAATATTTTTCAGGTACCGATCACGCAGGTTGATCCGGGTTGGCTGGAGAGGCGGAAGAGCTGTAGTTTTTCTTTTTGCTAGTTTTAAACATGTATGCTATAACATGTTTTTCGGTATTGGACCGTGTAATGTAAACTGTTTGACGATTATATACAATGCTTGTATGTTTTATATTGAGAGTGTATTCTTGGGTTGTGTGAAATGTTTGGTTGTTTGTGGGTGTTTCACGTAACCCAGAGTTTGGGACGTGACAAAAATCTAAGTAATCTTTTAGAACATAAAACCGTAACTAAATAATTATCTTCTTGTTGTTACCTAGATTGGATAATTTGGGATAAATTTGATCGAATAAATTCAGCTAAATCGGTGAGTCATTCGATATGAGTTAGTTAATGTTTTAAATTACTGCTTTATAATAATTTCATTTGACATTGATACGATCAATTAATATGATCAATGGATAACGAAATTACTAAGTGAATGTGAAATTGTGATATTATAAAGAATGAGAATAATAGTTTAAACGGCGTTCCGGCTATTAGGGAACAATAAAGCATACCAGCGAGGTGATGTAATAAGAGTTGTGAGCCACGACCAAGTAGCTATGGAATAATTATGTCCATTTTATTTTCGTAGGGCCACTCCTTACTAATTACTGGTTGAACCGTTAAACGATATCATTATGGAATTGAGAAATTGGTAATAACTCAGATATTAATGAATTCACACTAGTTTTGCTAATGATAATTATTTTGTAGATCCGGGTGATATGCTTAGATTATAAGGAATGACAAGGCAACCGAGAACATAATAAATGTTTCCTTACTGTATTGTAATATTGTACACCCTTTTATGCATACATGTATAACTGCACAGTTAGCAAAGCTTTAGGAGTTTTGAAATAAGTCGCTGAGTATATGTGGATGAAATTTTCTTTTTATCAAAACTGTTTACCCCCATTGTCTTTTATGTTTATAAATAAAGGAAGTTATGAATGAAAATGGAGAAAATTGAAGCCTTGGATGAGTTTGACTCACTGGCCGGTCATGGACGCTATGTTAGAAAATGAGTCGTCACAAGAACTGGTTGTGTCACACCCCAAATCCAGGGTCACGTGAAAAGTCCACCGAACCACCTTTTTAAAAAAAATAAGATTTTATTTTTAAAACACTTAACTAAAACCAAAATACACCATTTGGAAGCAAAAAGGTTAACCAAGGTTCTTTTCTCCAAACAACATACATTCTATTTCATACATGCATAGTATATCGCCTCAAGGCTTACAAAACTTGCCTCCAAGAACAGGCAATACATCTAACAGTACATGATTCCATAACAAACAAGAAAACTTGAACAAAGTCTTCCACCACCGCGGGCTCTTCTAAATAAACCCTCGTGATCACCAACACTTGAAAAATATTTTTCACAAATTCCACAACGTGAGCTAAAACCCAATAGAAACAGAATATAATACAGTAAAGCAGAATATGCAATCACATAACATAAAATCGATTCAGCCACATGAGCCTCAAAAAAGATTTTCCTACTAAAAAACCTCAAGTTTTCATCCGGCTCACACGGGCCTCAAAAGATTTTTCATTCCTAAAATCACACATTTCATACAATGCAAATAATGTTCAACAGTTAAAAAAATAGTAATAAAATGTTGTTTTCCACACAGTTCGTACAACCAACAATGATCCCTATATACTGACTATGTCACAACCGGGACAAAGATAACAATTTTAGACTCTTACACATTATCCTAGACCCAAGTCATACAAAGACCTACTAAATAATGACAAGTTCTATACGGAGTCACGACAACGCACGCCTCACATAGGGGCAACCACTTCATTTACGGGGAATAACCCGAATGAGCGAAACATCTATTTGCGTAAAATTTTTGAACTTTCACCGAGTAGCAATGGCGGCCCAAATACACACACACTGTCATGGCATATCTATCGGATCATTAAAAATCAATACGTAACTCGACTACGAAAAAATTTAAAACAGTATACTAATCATGTACAAAATATCCAACGGTCATCCGCCACGTCATCCATTAACCATGGAGACCAAATAATATTTTCAAAATATTTTCACCGTTTCTATCAAAACGTTTAAAAACCGAGACTCAACCCCAAGGGCTATGTCACACTCTCAAACCCAAGGCGCGTGATCCCCACATTATGACTAGCTTTTCCTACGACTAGAACATCTTTTATGATATTCTCTCGAATCCTTTAATTCATTCTAAATGGAAACTCCTAAATTTGTAAATAATCTAATTATAAAACTTAAAAATTTCGACAGAGTTTTCTCGATTTTTTAGATTATCCCAAATTTTCTATAAACCTGTTGAATTCAAATAACAATCTATACTCATGCACCACTTAGATCTCAACTCACAATCACAACTATCTATATATCATCTAAATAACATTCTCAGACTATTGTAGGTGTCATCCATACAGTTTATCAAATTTACATTCAAACCCGAAGAAAATTCTTAGATTTATAAACTTATACAATGTGAAATTTCAAAGCAGATGTATCTCACCTAAACATGCATATATAAATTACATATTTAAATTCTTTACACTTCTCGAAAACTAACTACATGCCTCCATAAAAAAAACTAAATTCATGTTCTTCAATCTTCAAAATCTCAGTGTCGCTGCGCCTTCTCTTAGTGTTAAATCTTGAAAAAAAATTTGAATATAAATAGCCTGAGTCGAAACTCATAGAATAAAGACTAATAACAATGCAATGTATGACTTGTGATGTGTGGATGAGCAGGATTTTATGCAACAACAGTCAATTATTTTCTTTTCTCATTTCATAATTTCTTAAATTATTCGATTTTTCTTCTTAAGTCGTCTAGTGTTCGTTCCCGTCTATCATTATTATTAAACTCGATACTCTTTTGACTTGATTACCAATACTTATATCTCTCATTTTCCTTTTCCTCAAGTTCTCTTTATCTTCCTCAAGTTCTTGATTTCCCTTTTCCTCAAGTTCTTGATTTTCCTTTTTCATTTTCTGTTTGATCAATTACCGAATACCACTTTTTTCCCACCATATTCATTATCAAACCATTAACTTTCTCTTTAGTTTACATTCTTTTTATAAAAGATTGTTCATTTCTCTGTATGTCTCCTCATTCTTATAAGACTCGTTATTCATTCCAATTCAATAGTTGATATTATTTTATTTCCATTCTTTTCTTCTCTTAACATAAATTACAGTTTCTCTTTATCTTTCTTTAATTTTCCCTTTCATTCTCATTTTCTTCTTAATAAGTTGTTGAATACTAACGCACGCTTGTCTATTATAAAATCGTTAACTTTCCCTTCAGTCCATTAGTTCATTATCCACAATTACATTTCATTTCATCAATCTAATACTGAACCAACATAGGGTGCAGTTTATAGAAACTCCTTCCTATTCCCCCAATAGGCTACGCAAAGTCATTGGGTAATAGATAGCTCTATAACTCACCACTATAATCATCTAAAACCGACATCGGGGCGCAGCTTATAGAAACTCATCCCTATTTCCCCAATAAGCTACGCAAAGCCACTGGATAATAGATAACTCTATAACTCACCATGATACAATCACGTCCGTTTTACGGGGGCTAACTCGAGGGAACACGGTACCCATCTTGCGCAAATTTTCGGTCTTTCACGCCGGAGCTGTGCAAGCCCAACTTAATCACATCCACATCAATCATTCTCGGTTCAATATTCGATTAACATCATTATTCATTAATCACCGGGAGTCTATCTCCCCAGTTCAATTTCTCAAACCATATAATCGAATCTCTTGTTGCCATTCAATCAATTTCACCCTTTAGCCTTTGAGCCCAATTTCTTCTCATTATATTCCAACATTCACTTCGATGAAATCATACCATTTTGTTAAACATTTCCACTTAAAATTCTTAAATTTGACAAGAATTCCACAATTGTCATTACTTCATTTTTTTTTCATTTTTTTCCCAATTCGAATTAACAAATTTAGAGCTAACAATGTTTTAATGAATCGAAGTTATTCAACTAATTCAATCTTCATTCAATTTGTAGTTATACATTCAAATATGACTAGTTCATTAATTTCACACGTCTCAAGTTTAAGTTCAAATTCATATAATATGTACTCGACAATAACGCAACTTTAAGGAATCAAGTCACTCTTTATATTCAAAATTCATAAACATTTGTTCCACAATTTCATCAATCATTATATTACACTACTTTCAAATCAACATCATACATCCTTCTTTTTATATCGCAAAATTCATGTTAATGTTATCAATTTTTCCCGACGTTCTTTATTAATAGTATCATTTCAATTCACACAAAATACAAATTAGCTCTTAAGCATGAACCCTCATTAAGAAATTCGTTAAATTTAAATTAACAACATTTAAGTCCCAATCTCATGTTCTCACCCTTTTTACATAAGTTCAACAAAACTAAAAATTTATCAACTCTAAGATTTCAACCAACTTTCTTCCAATCTTACTTCATTAAATCATGAGGAATCTAAATTCAACATTTTAATTAGAAACTTCT
>JAOTRH010455170.1:0-29675 GCA_034768845.1 Heliamphora exappendiculata | reverse complement strand
CCCCAAAATGTAAATAAATAAAATGATAACATAATCTGTGATAAAAAAACGTTTAAACTGAATGGAAAATTCATTTTGATGAACTCAATGACCAATATTACAAGCTCTTAAAAATAAAGACTGTTAAAACATTAAAACAAACTCTTCAATAATTCTAGCAATTACTAAACCCACATTGCCAAAAAGAAAAAAATTGCAAGAAATATTATAATGTTATTTCCAAATCATATAGAAAGCACAAATAAGTAGCACAGTTTAAATGTGTTTGTCAATAATGAATATTAAAACCACAAAAACATATACCTAAAAACCATAATAAGATTGCCATTCACCTCAATGCAGATAATCAGCAGCCTCTGCACCTAACGGTATCATCCTACACTTAAGGTGAAGGTTCTTAAGTTTGAACCCTCAATATCATTAGTGATGAGGCTTTATAGAATACATGTTTACCGACTTTCACAAAAACATAAAAATTTCTTGAACGGGAGCTTCAGTTATTTCAAGTAAAATATTGGAGCCAATAACTGACTAATTGAATATTATTTTTGGGTATTCTGCATTAAGAGTTGAACGAGGATTTTGCATTAATAGTTGAAGGTGAGAAAGGAAAATTAGCAAAAGGCTTGTGTTGGTATTTAAAACCTCAATGTTAAAACTTGATTACGATCCCAAGGGACAAGTGCCCTCTCATCAATATCACCCTTTCAGTCATATTAGAGTTTCCAAAGGCTTCTCTAAAAAAATTATTTCTCCCCGTCTGCCTCACTTTTCACTAATTGTTTTCTTGGAGAGCTTCTTTACTCCAAAGCATTCACCCCTTATTTTAACTGACTGCAGAAAAATGAAGTGGAAGAGAAAGAGAGGACACACAAACTTTCCAATATAACTGTCCTCTGTCAATGAAGTTCCTCTAGAAGAAAAGACGCAAGTTGAATCTCGGCTTAGAATCTCGGCTTAGCCAACCTGTCAAAGTCATTAAAATCTTGGAGAAAACAGAAATCAGGCAAGCAGCCATCGATATCGAGGTTACAAATGTGACTATCTTCAATAAAGGCAATATTGGAACCATTGAGGGTAGAACTTTTTTAAAATCTCTCCCTCAGTTGCTGACGGGAAATTGCAGTACACTGAAGAAAACCAAATGAATACAAAAGAAGAATGGAGTTACTTGCATGAAGAGGAGAAGGATGGCTTGAAGAAAGATCAAAACACCTCATCGGTGGCAAGCTATGATAAAAATGCAGGAGTTATACAGCAAACCACTGATTTGACAGAAGGTTCAAGCACGGATTTTGAAAAATTAAGAGACGTTTCTAACAAGGATGAAAACATGGAAAGCCAACAGAAAACAAAAGAGGCAACAGAAAGCAGAGTGGGTGCCAAGGACGAGCCTGGGAGCTCATTGATCACTGCACCGATGAAGGAGACGACCCCAGAAAAGGCAGGACCAGATGTAGGTGGGAATCTTGAAGAGAACTCCATTATAGCATATAAGGAGGCAAGCCAAGAAATAGTTGAATTAAGCAAGAAGATGAAAGACGCGACTTCAATTGAAGATGAAGATCAAGAAACACACCTAAAGTCTTCATTTGTCAAAAAAGTTGAAGATGAGTCTGACACTGGAATCCATAAGGAAACAAGAAAGGATGAAACAAGTAACGCCAGTGATATCAACGAGAAGGAAATTCAAGAAAGAAAGGTTAGAATTACAGCAATTTTGAACTGTTGAAAGTTCAATATTAGTTTTCTATATTGTTTATTATTGTCCATCAGAGGTTACAAGATTTATCTGATACTGTACCCCTAATGCAGAATCTCTCAACAGCTGACTTCGATGAGAAGACTAGAAGCGCAGAATTGGAGATCCCAAGCAAGAATGGTAACGAATTATATGTTACCCATCCACCTGTAGAAGAAAAGGTCCAAGTGGGAGATGAAGAGCAAGATGAATTTTCCATACCAGTATCAGGGCATCAAGTTCATGAAGCACTTGAAGTTTCCGAGGAGGAGGAAAAGCATGTTAATGAGACATATGAAGCAAGCAAAAGTCCAGAGAATACCCTTTTAGAGCATACGTCCACTGAAGAGAAAGTAAACATGGAAGTGACCTCAACAAGAAGTGTGGTGGATATCAACATTGAAAAAGGTTGTGAACTGAAATCTGAAGAGAAATCAAAGGAGAACAATTTTGAGGAGAACATAGAAGAAGTGGTAGAACAAAAACAAAAAGCTTCTGATACTGAGATTCAAGTAGGAACAAAATGTGAGTAATTTCAGTACTTCTACATTTGTTTTCCCTGCAACACGACAGAAATTCAGGACAACTTTAGCACCTATCAACCAAAGGGGACTCTTGGATATTTAATGAGACATGATATAGGATAACAACAATGAATAGTTAGCTGCACTGAATTTATTCATAATCTGGAAAGGAGACTCTAACCACCAAAATTTCAGGAGGAATGATGCTTGGCTTAAGGATCCACCATCTTTGATATATTTTGATCATCACCTAGCGTCAACCAAAACCATTATCGAGTATCAACCAAAAACATTATGATAAATAAATTCATCTTGCTTTAAACAAGTTGAAAGTCTGTTCTCTGACCCACTTTTCCCAGGTAATAAAACCGAAACGCTATAAAGGGATATACTATTTGCAGGAAGGTCCACGGTCTCATCAGCTTTATGGCAAGAATGGCCACAGAAAACTAGACAAACCTTACCAGAATAAAAAAGACTATGAGTAGACACCAAGTTCTAAAATATGAGTGATGAAACCAACATGGTTACTAGAGATTTACCATCCCTTCGGCATTCAATACTGTCAATGTTGATAATAAATGACTACAGGAAGATTTATTGTCTTTTCGATTTCTTTTTTATAATTTCTTCTTCTCTGTGATCAATTCCTGAATCAGATGACTGTCTCATCATGTAGTTCAAACTGAGAAAGAAACGAAAAATGAAGAACATATTGTTAGAGACACTGAAAAGGCTATCCTGGAACAAGAGGATTGTGCTAATAACATTGAAGGCGGCACAAAGGAAGTTTATCAAATAAAGAAAGCACCACTTGAATTTGAAGAAGCAGGTTATAATCATGGAAGTGAGGCTTCTGAAATCAAAAGTGTCAGTACTCATACGGAAGAGGTAAGAACAAGTAACTCACTTCCCGCTTTCCCATGATGTTTTACTGAGAAATAAATTAGATGGTTCGCTTTTTCACAACCTCATAAGTCAGAAGATTTGGAGAAGCAAAGTGGATTGATTCATTTATGACACAAACAGCTGCGCTAATATGTGTGTGTCTACATATATATAAATGTTAAGTAACAACCAGGAACACAACATGTCAGTGTTGTTAGGTGGGCCTTAGTAATGAATGCTACTGGCCGGTCATGAAGTCGAATCCTATAATGGCTGTGAGGTGGAAGGTTCCTAGTTTGACCCTCAATAGCATTAATGAAGAAACTTTCTAGAGTGCATGTTTGCCACCTTCCATAATAAAAAAATTAAATAAATAAATTGTTGCATGCGAGCTTCAGTTTGTTTGGAGTTAAATCAAGACTGGAACCTTTGAGTATTCTCCATTTATAGTCGAAGATAAGAAATGAAAATTAGTAGAAGTATCTGTTTGGCATATAAAGCTTTCATTGAACACTCGGATTAAAATCCTGAGGGACATGCATCCTCTCTTTTAATATCACTCATTATGTCAGTGTCTAGTTTCCACAAGCTTCACTGAAATACTGATTCTTAATTTTCTGCCTTCTTACTTTTAGCTGTTTGTTTTCTTGGAGAAACCTCTTCATTCCAAGGCTGAAGCAAAGACGCTCACCTTTTTTTTTCCACTGGCTGCAGAAAAGAGAGGTGGAAGACAAAGAGTTGACAAGTAACCTGTCGAATAAAACTGTCAACGAAGTTCACCCAGAAGACAAGAAAGAAGCTGGATCTTGGCTTAGCCAACCTCTTGAAACCATTAAAAGCTTGGAAACAGAAAACATGCCAGCCAACATTCTTGGTGTTGCAAATGTGAATATTGTCGATGAAGGAAATGTTGGAACCATTGAAGGTGAACTTTTTTCAAAATCAGCATCAGTTACCATTGGAAAAACAACAAAGAATACTGAAGAAAACCAATTGATTACCAAAGAAGAAACACGAGGCTTCGCAGAGGAGGAGGAGCAAAAAGGACAAATTATAACAGATGAAAACATCGTAGTGGAGGCAAGCTATGGTAAAAATACAGGGGTTATAATTCAAACCACTGATTTGACAGAAGACCCAAGCATTAATATTGAAAAATTAAGAGAGGACTCTAATGAAGAAAGCATGGACAATGCCTCAGGCACTAAGACAACATCCAGCGACCTAAATTCACGAGAGACAAGCTTCGAAGGAGAACACAAGACATCAAACACTTCCTCCAATTCAATGGGTACAGTGGTGGATCCTGAAAAAATCCGACCAAGTACAAATGTAGAGGATGAGAACAAGGGAGAAAAAATGCTATATGGCGGCATCAAAGATGTTTGTACGTCAAATGAAACAACTTGTCAAGATAATCCCAAAGCAGAAGAGCCAACAGAAATTAGTGAAGGTGCGAAGGACAATCTTGGCAGCTCATTGCTCAATGCACCAGTCGAGAAGACAAGCTTTACAAAGGTGGGACCAGAGGCATGCAAGAATCTTGAAGAGAATTCCAGTGCAGCATGCAATGAGGAAAGTGAAGAAACAGCTAAATTAAGTGAGAAGATGAAAGGTGCACCTTTCATTGAAGATGAAGTTCAAAACAAGTTGCAATCTTCTTTTCTCAAAATAGTTGAAGAAACATGCTTCCAGAAGGTAGACAACCTTGAGACATCCAAAGAAGAATCAGAAACAGGGATAAAGGATATTGACAATGAGAGGCAAAATGAAGCAGATGACAATGAAATCCTTGAAAATATTACTACAGCTGAAAGCAATCTAAGTACACCAGGTAAGGATGGTGAAAATCCTGACCATCCTGACCAAAAAGCTGATGACCAAAAAGCTGATGACTCATTTAGGAAGCCGGAGGAAAGCATGATGAGAGAAAGTGAGGACAGCAAAACAACAGAAGCTTTGACAATGGAATGTAAACTAGGTGGAGTTATGGCTGTAGCAGGTGAAGATAATGTTGGGGCTGAAGTGCAGGAAAAAACTGAAACATCACTATATGAGGAACACTCCGAGCAGAGCTTCATGCAGAAAACTGAACCAACAAAGGAAGACCTGGGAAGCCTCTTGGATGGAACTTCAGAGGAGATTGAAACAACTGTCCCCGATGAATACACTGAAACCATTACCAACATCGAGCAGCAAGGACCTGTCGGAAGCCCAGAAGAAATCCTTGGGGAAACAAGAAAGGATGAAACAACAATTGCCAATGATACCAAGGAAATTCGAGAAGCAAAGGTTAGGATTGAAGCAATTTTTATTGCTTTTATTTGTATTTCTAGATCAGTTAACTGAATAATTATCTTCCTGTAAAGATTTCAAGATTTAGCTGATACTGTGTTTCTGATGCAGGATTTCTCAACAGTTGACTTGGATGAGAAGACTAGAAGTGCAGAGTTCGAGATCCAAAACAAGAATGGTAATCAATTGTATGTTACACATCTACCCATAGAAGAAAAGGTCCAAGTGGGAGGTGAAAAGCAGGATGAAGTTTCCATGTCAGAGTTGGGGGATCAATTTCAAGAAGCACTTGAATCTCCCAAGGAAGAGGCAAAGCATGTTAATGAGACACATGAAGCAAGCAAAAACCCAGAGTGTATCATTTTAGAGCACGTGTCCACTGAAGGGGCAGTAAACACGGAAATGGCATCAACAACATGCGCGATAGACATTAAACTTGAAAAAAGTTGTGAACTGAACCCTGAAGAGAAATTAGAGGTCAATGCTAAGGAGAATGTGAAAGAGGATGTAGAACAGAAAGAAGAAGCTACTGATGCCAAGTTTGAAATAGTCACAAAAAGTAAGTAGTTTCGAACTTCGATACATTTTTCCCCCCAGATGCTTGGCACACCAGAAATTCAGACAAACTTGAGCACCAAAAACTCAAATGGGGGATTCTAGGATATTTAACGAGACAGGGCATATGATAATTCAACCAATAGTTAGCTTCCAAATAATATTTAATTTCTGAAAAGGGAACCCAGACCACCAAAAAAGATTTATCTAAATATTGTAGCTGGTAACAAGTATCTATAGAGGTATTTCAAGACAGATGATGCTTCGGAATAGATGGGAAAACCAAGATTCTACAATCCTTCAATCAGTAGACATCGATAAATCTTGGTTATTCATAAAGTATCAACCAAAATCATTACGGAAAATCATTCTGGTTGCCTTTAAGCGGTCAGAAAACTGTTTCCTCGCCTACTTTTCCTTGGGCAATAAAAGAAAAGGCCATCTAAGTAGTATCAGATTGTAAGGTCCACCAAGCACTTATGCCAAGAATGATCACAAAACAATAGAAAAATCCACTCAAAATAATCAAAGACAACTGGTAGACATAAATTTTAAGACTGCAGACAGGCACCTTTGTCCAAAGAGATTTGCCTCTATTCAGGTTCAGCATTAAATACCGTCAAAGATGCCCAAAATGACTACAGGAAGCCTAGTCTTTATACTTCTTTTTGAAATCATCATGTTTCCAGATTCTTATCCCACTAAGAATGGACCAAAAAACAGCTCAAAGTTGGGGCTAGATATGTGAATGCTACTACTATTGGGTTTTACACTTCATAAGAATGGCTGCCCAAGATTTAAGCAGAAAGCATGAAATGAAAAAATCACACTCCCAAGCACACACAGAGAACTGAAATTTCATATGCCTGTGACATCTGATGCAGGTGATGTCAATGAGAAAAGCACAGCAGAAGATAACATTCCTCTCAAGAACAGCACTTCCTCTTGCACTGGAGAAGAAGAATATCCCCATGATCAAGACGATAAGATCAGGCCAAACAGTTCTAAGGAAGGATCACCTGAATTGGATAGTGGAGATCAGAGTTGGAGAATATCAAATGACATAAAGAACATCAATGACCAAATTATAAATGAAGAGGTCCGTCAATTTGAACTACATGAACAGCTCGATCTGATGCGCTTCTTAAGTTCTTTTTTTCTTTTTTAACTGCTAATTATAATTGCCCATTAAGATGCGCTGCTTTATGCCATCCAGGTGTATGAGGATCCTAAGATAGCCGACGGGATTAAAGACACCGAAAAACAGATGAAAAATGAACACACTGTTACAGATTGCTCATCAGAATCCACGGGCGAACACCCAACAAAGAGCTGTCAAGAAAATGAAACGGAGGCAAATAATCGCAAAGCTGAGGTTAGATAGTTAGCCAATTCTGAAGCTTATTTTTAACCCATATCATAGAGATAAATGCAACGATTCTTTCACAATTTTTCACGCGTACATATAATCTGTTACTAAAATTTAGTAATTAAGAAGAATTCATGAAGCAAGAGGATAAATAAGTACAACTATAAAGAGTAGATCTCCTTCAAAGGAAAAATAAGACAAAAACAAATCTCAGCAAATTTATCTACTGAACTTCATTTTCTAGAAATGTTACTGCCCTTGGATAAGAATTGACCCCTGAATGGGCAGTACCAGGAATCCGAGGAAAAGAAATATCACTCATTCTAAGGATACGTAAAATTAAGGATATGAAAAACTCTCTAATAGAATGTCAATCCCCAGGACCTAGGAAAACTATTAGGGATCCAATTGACAATGTTAGAGGAAGTTCTCTTTCATATATTGTTTATTCACTTTTGTCTCCTAAATAGATTGGAGAGGAAGTTGAGACAACCAGTGAAGGCCAGAGCATTGAAAAACAAGTTCTGGCTGAGGAAAATAGAGTTCAGGACTGGTCAACAGTTTCCATCAGAGAAGAATTGGACATTGAGGGCTCTAAAGAAGAGGCCGTGATCACAGAGGTCTCCAAAGAAGAGGTAAACCAGACAGACCGTAGAACATGTAATCATTATATTGTCCACAATAACTTCGATTCCTCTCTTAGTTGTAAGTCATTCCTTCCATTTTGTTGATTGAATGGCCCATTCCTTATATAGGTTCTTGAGAAAATTCAAACAGCTACTGGAACTGCAAACATTGGAATACAAATCAAAGAGGAAGATGGTACGACGGAAGATAACTTTGTAGCATGTGGTGGAGAAGAACCTAAAAATGAATGCTCTTATGATGAGGAAAAAGAGGAAAAAGAGCCTGGCACACTGGTTAGTTCGATAAATTGGATACATTGCTATAACAATTTTTTTCAATAATTTTCGTAAAAGTATGGATTGATAAAAAGTCTCTTTTGGTTTTCTTCTGATATCCAGATTGCTTTTGGTACTAAATAATAAGATATATGTAGATCATAGTTCATCTAACCATGGCACACCCAAAATCATGTTTTTACAAGCACAAGAAATGTATAAAGTTTGCCAAAGGAATTTCGACTCTTCAAAAAAATAAACAACACCTCATTGTACTAATCTGTCTGAAACCTTCTCTCTTCCTGCATTACAACCACTCATTATTCAGAAACTTACAGCAGCTTGCAAGACAAAGGTAAAGAAGAAAAGGCACAGGAATGACCGGAGAGTTATTTTGTAAAATGTTGCTTAAATGGATACAAAGAGAAACTGTTTAAATTGTTTGAAAGGTTAAAGAATAAACAAGATGCTGCACTGCTTATCAGTCATATAGGCTAAATGCATGACCATTTTACTTTTCATTGCGAAGAAATATATTAAAAAATGACAAATAGTGTAAAGTATAGCTAACTATTTCACTATTCAGTTTTAGAGAGAGAGAGAGAGAGTAATAGTAGCAACCAGCTTAAAAACGTATTTTAATACTCTAAAACATGTGAGAGCATACGAGCACGGTGCAAAAAATAAACATTGGTTAGGATTGCATATAAAGAAAGATACCAACAAATGGTCCTAAAAGACATGGTTGGACTTTGGAAGAAAACAATGAAGAAAAAGAAGAATAAGATTTAACAAAATTCTGCATTGTACTGAAGAATATCTACCACTTTCGAACAGAAAGGTAAAACAGTAGAACAGGATGGAAAGCTCATATCTGCCTCTCAACTCATTGCTGAAGATAAAAGTAACAGAGAATTCCACCATTCAAACCATTAAACCAATTCTGACGAAGAAAGCAAATGATGATGATAACCAAACTACCAATTCCATTAAAGACCAAATTAGTGGACAAGATATCGAAGAAGGAAAATGGAATATGAATGATGAATGGAACCCAAATTAGAGACCCAAAAAGAAATCAACAAAACTCAACATACAATTTTTACTGAAAAGGTTGGTAGGATGCACCACGAACTTGGGTATAGTTTTTACCCAAGGTTCTATTTACTATCTGAAATATCTTTCAAACAGGTCCCCAGGGAGACACAGAGAGCTGCTGAAAGTGAAATCATCAAAGATAAGATGGAGGAAGAAAGTCGAACTAAGGAACTCCGTATCATACATGTAGCAGATGAAACAGTAAGTGAGGTCAGCTTAACAGAAACAAAATAAAATAAATCCAACAGCCGTTTTTTTTCTCCCTTTTAGCATAATAATATGTAATGTTATCTGTCAAATAGGCAATAATACTGGATCTAACACCCATACAGAGCCTTGAAGAAACAGCTTCCAATAAAAATACAGAAATGGTGGAATCAAATATTGCAGAAGATCTCAACAAGGAATCAGAAGCATCTCCCATGACAAAAGAAATAGAGGAAGAAATTAAGAAAAATGGGAAGCCTATGGATCTCTCAAGTTCAGTATCTGAAAGGTCAGAAGAAAATATTAAGGAAGAGAACACAAAAGCCACAGAAAATTGTGATGATGAGATTGATATTGCACCAACAGTATCAACAGAGGTAACAAGCTTGGGAGAAGTTCTGTTAAATGATGAGCCTGTAAAGGCCCTCGATACTAGTTCAGACACTAAAAGTTTACAAACAACCAAAACAGCTGATAATGTCCCACATGATGCAAAAGTTGAGAGCATGAACCTTGAAGAAACCTCTAGCATGTTGCCTCAACATCCAGTGCACGAACATGAGAAAGCGGACCCTGAAAGTATAACTGTAAAGAAGTCAGTTGCAAATGATGTTGAAGTCGAAGAAGCCAAAATTCTTGAAGCAGTATCCGAGTCTACAGATCAGAGTGTCGAAGATTTTAATGAGAGAAGTACAAATGAAACTGGAAAACAAATCCGAGAAGTTCCAGAAGAATTATCTGAAGCCACAAATCAAGGTGTTGAAGTAGTTAGTGAGGATGAGATTATTGCACCAACAGTAGCAACAGAAGTAACAAGCTTTGGGGAAGTTCCACTAAATGACAAGACTGTAAAGGCCCTTGATACTAGTTCAGGCGGTAAGAATCTACAGGCAACCAAAACAGCTGATACTAGTCAACAGGAGGCAGAGGTTGACAGTGTGAAGCTTGAAGAAATCTCTATCGTGTTGCCTCAAATTACAATACATGAACACGAGAAGGCACGCAATGAAAATAATTTGGTAGAGAAGTCAGATAATAGTCTTGAAGAAACCAAAATTCCTGATGCAGCATCCAAGTCTAAAGATCAGGCTTTTGAGGAGATTCATGAACCAGGTACAAGCCTGGCTGTGGGTGAGACTGATTCAAATGAAGTTGAAAATCAAATCAGAGAAGTTCCCGACACATTATCGGAACCCATAAATCAAGGTATTGACACAGCTAGAGATGATGAGATAACTCCTAGTCAGACTGTCCAAGCTGAGAAAATAGAAGAGAAACTTCAGGTTCCATCGTCTTGCTTGCTTTCTGAGGAACAGGAGAGTGAAACTGCAGCTGGAATAAAAAAGGAGAGAGCAAATGATGATGCTTGGGGTAAGGATCAAGAGTTGTACAGGCCTCCTGAGATGAACAATCAAAAGGGTATATCTGAATCAGATGTGGAACTTTTGAAGATGGTAAACACCAGTGAAGTAGCCAATTGCAGTGAGATTGGCAAATTGGACACTTCAGAAGATGAAGAGTCATCGTATATAGGATTAGAAAAGGAAAAATCTGAATATGAAAAGGAAAAAAATGGAACCTCTGAGCATGATGAAGTATATGGGGGATGCATAGACACCGAAAAGGCTATTCGGGAACAAGAGGATTCTGGTAAGAACTTTGAAGGCAGCTCGAAGGAAAGCATTGAAATAGCAAAGGCATCAATTGAACTTGAAGCGGAAGGTCATAGCCATGGAAGTGAGGGTTCTGAAACCAAAAGTATCAACACTCTTACAGAGGAGGTAAGAACAATCAAAACTCACTTCCTCCATTCCCATGACTTTTCACAGAAATTAAATCTGATGGTACACTTTACACAACCTCATACTATTTGGAAAAGAAATGTGAGTTTCTAAGAACTTAGATTGAATATTACTTGAGTTCCTCATGCTAGTCAGATTTAGCTTTGAGATAGAATTTGAAGTGAAATAGATGCTACTGTTAATCACTATGTCTATTGGAAATAATATATTTTAGGATATTAGGATTTATTGTGGCATTCTTAATTTTATTTCTTTCCTTTATTATTGATTCTCATTCCTTTTTAAATTCACCCCATTATTATAAATAGATAACTTTTCATCAATGTAGGTAAGTCAAAATTCAGCAAATTCACCAAAATTCACTCCATTATTACTGCTTTATATGGACATCGTTATTATGTGACTTTTATTGATGACCATTCTCGTTGCACATGGGTGTATTTACTAAAACAAAAATCTGATGTGTCTCTGATATTTGTTCAATTTCTTCAAGTGGTCAAAACCCAGTTTAACATTGTTATTCACTAAATATGTTCTGATAATGGTGGTGAGTACATTTCTGATACCTTTCGTTCCCACCTTAATCAGTAAGGTATTCTCCAACAACTTACCTGTCTCTACACTCCCGAACAAAACGATGTCACTGAACGTAAGAATCGCCATATTATGTCCTCCATTTATTGCCTCATCTGTGGCATGCATCTCCCTAAGTCTTATTGGCATATAGCTGTCTTTACTGCGGTTTCCCTCATTAACCACACTCCTAGTCGAACTTTACATAGTTTGGCTCCACTTCGGGTTCTTCAGCCCGATCGTATTTTATTTCCCCTTCTCCCTAGGGTGTTTGGCTATACTTGTTTTGTTCATAATCGAAATCCAACTCGCACTAAATTAGATAATAAATTTATTAAATGTATTTTCTTGGGTTATTCTGCTATTTTCAAAGGTTATCGTTGTTATAATCCCATATCTCTCCATATGTTTCATTCGCTTGATGTCACATTCTGTGAGAATATTCCTTTTTATCGCCCTATGTCCGCCTTACATGACTCTGCCCTTCCACTCCCATGGTATACCTCCCCTCGAGTGCTCATTCGGTTCCCATTTTTTACTTTCCTTCGGTGCAAGAACCCTTATCTCCCTCCGGCCATGAGCCTCTTACCCTTTTGCAGACGTACTCTCACTGCCCTCGCTCTCAGCCTCCTTTGCCAGAGATCTCTTTGGACACGGGTTTAGGTATTTCCTCTCCTTCTCCTTGTTATCCTCCTCATAGTCGCAAACTCTCTTCCCGTTATGGTTAATTTAGCAGTACTAACCATCCTATTTCCTAGTATATTTCTTATGATGGTCTTTCAGCTTCTTGCCATACATTCCTTGGAAAGATCGCTTCTGTGCCAATTCCCCGATCGATATCTGAAGCTCTCCAGAATCCACAGTGGGTCATTGTTATGAAAATCGAAATGGATGCCTTGGAGGCTAATTGTACCTTGGAACTTGTACCTTTACCCGTTGGTGAGAATACTATGGGGTGTAAATGGGTTTTCAGTGTGAAGTATTTAGCTGATGGTTCTGTTGATCGATATAAAGCTCGTCTCGTGGCTAAAGGGTTTATCCAGGTTCTCGATAAAGATTTTAGTGCTACCTTTGCTCCTGTTGCAAAACTGACTTCTATTGGTCTCCTTGGCCGCTTCTTATTGTTGGCCTCTTCAATTGGATGTTAAGAATACTTTCCTTCACGGTAACTTACTTGAAACCATCTATATAGATCCTCCGCCAGGTTTTTGGGTTGAGGGAGAGTATTCTGAGAAGGTATGTCGCCTCCGTAAATCTATTTACGGATTGAAACAATCACTTAGAGCATGGTTCAGTCAGTTCGGTAATGTTATTTTATCTATGGAGTTTACCCAATGTCATTCTCATCACACATGTTTTGTTCGTAGACACCCTGATCACCGTCGTATCATTTTATTAGTATATGTTGATGACATTATTCTTACTAGAGATGATACATTAAGCATTGCTCAGGTAAAATAAAATTATAATAGAGTTTTTGATATTAAGGATTTAGGCCCCCTTAAGTACTTCTTTGGTATTGAGGTTGCTCGCTCTAATCGTGGAATATCTATTTCACAGAGGAAATATACTCTTGGTCTCTTTAAGGACACTGGCATGTTAGATGTAGATCGGCATCTAGTCCTATGGATTCGAATGTTAAGATTTCCACTGAATGTGGAGAGTTACTTTCTAATCCATCTATATATCAATGTCTGGTTGGCTAACTGATTTACCTGACTAATACTAGACCAGACCTAACTTATGCAGTAAATGTAGTCAGCCAGTTTATGCATACCCCTTGTAAGGCTCATCTGGACGCAGTCTTTCATATCTTGAGCTACCTCAAGACCTGTCATGGACTTGGTTTATTTTTCTCTGCTGGTACCAAATTTGAACTTTCATGTTTTACTGATGCAGATTATGCTAGATCTAAAATTGATCGACGTTTTACGTCTGGTTTATGTACTTTCTATGATCATCATCTTATATCATGGAAAAGTAAAAAGCACACGATCTTCAACTGAGGCAGAGTATCGAGCGATGGCACAGGGCACTTGTGAAATACTTTGGCTTCGGTTTATTCTTGCTGAGCTGGGCTTTAAGAAAAAAGAATCTTCTTTATTATTTTGTGACAACAAGTCTGCCATTAAACTTGCTTCAGATTCAGTCCTTCGTGAACTGACTAAACACATAGAAATGGATATTCATTTTATTCGAGAGAAAGTTCGAGTAGGCACTTTGACCCCTTCTTTTTTCTCTTCAACTGATCAGACTGCACACATTCACTAAGCCAGTGGGACCATCTCTGCTCAAGTCTTCAATTGTAAAGCTTGGTCTAATTGATATCTTTGTCCCAGCTTGAGGGGGAATATTAAAAATAATATATTTTAGGATTTATAGTGGTACCCTTAATTTTATTTCTTTTCTTTATTATTGATTCTCATTCCTTTTATTATAAATAGATGGCTTTTCCTCGCTGTAGGTAAGCCAAAATTCACTAACTTATGTGTCAACTTATGTCTGCCAACTTATGTGTTCAGAAGCTATCTAAAAGAGCATAAGTAATAGCTAAAATTTCATGGAACATCTGAACTTCATCTGAAATGTCTCTTTTCTATTTTTGACTTTATACAAAACCCCACCTTGTACTGAAGAATATTTATCACGGTGGAACAGAAAAGAAAAACAGTTGAACATGATGAAAATCAAACCAACTCTGACAAAGAGAGCTATGATGATGTCAGACTACCAATTCCATTAAAAGACCAAATTAGTGGGAGATGCATGATGAGACAGAACCGAAATTAGGACCCCAAAAAAATTAATAAAACTCAAGATGCAATTTTTACTGAAAAAGTTGGTTGGATTCACCATTAACCTAGCCATAGTTTTGTCCCAATATTCCCAAGTTGCTATTTACTATACTGAACTCGTATCTGTCAAACAGGTTCCCAGAGAGACTGAGAGAGCTGCTGAAAGTGAAATCATCAAAGAACAGATGATCGAGGAAGAAAGTTGCACCAATGAACTTCATATAACACCTGTAGCAGATGAAACAGTAAATGAGGTCAGCTTAACAGTAAGACAAAAAAAATCACCAAGCTGTTTTATTTTCTTCCTTTTATCGTAATTAATATGCAATGTTATCTGTCAAATAGGCGACACCACGGGATGTAACATCCATACGGAGTCTTCAAGAAACAGCTTCCAATAAAAATACAGAAATAATGGAATTAGAGATTGCAGAAGATCTCAACAAGGAATCAGAAGCATCTCCCATGACCAAAGCATTGGAAGAAGAAATTAAGAAAGTTGGGAAGCCTGAGGACATCTCAAGTTCAGTCTCTGAAGGGTCCGAAGAAAAGATTAATGAAGAGAACATAGAAGACACAGAGAATTGTGATGATGAGACTGATATTGCACCAACAGCCATAACAGGAGTAACAAGCTTGGGAGCAGTTCAGCTAAATGATGAGCCTGTAAAGGTTACTAGTCCAGACACTAAAAGTCTACAAATAACCAAAACAGCTGATTCTAGCCAACAGGTTACAGAAGTTGACAGCATGAAGCATGAAGAAACCTCTAGCATGGTGTCTCAAATTCCAGTCCAACCTGAGAAAGCAGACATTAAAAGTATAACTATAAAGAAGTCAGCTGTAAATGATGTTGAAGTCGAAGCAAGCAAAATTCTTGATGCAGTATCCGAGCCTAAAGATCAGAGCGTCAAAGAGTTTGATGAGAGAAGTACAAACCTAACAGTGGGAGAGACTCATACAGATGAAAATGAAAAACAAATCCAAGAAGTTCCTGAAGAACTATCTGAAGCCATAAATCAAGGCGCTGAAGCAGTTAGTGAGGCTGAGACTATTGCACCAACAGTGGCAAGAGAGGCAACAAGCTTGGGGGACGCTCAGCTAAATGACGAGGTTGACAGTGTGAAGCTTGAAGAAACCCCTATCATGGTGTCACATCCAATACATGAACATGAGAAAGCATACAATGAAAACATAGTTGTAGAGAAGTCAGATACAAATAGTGTTGAAGTTGAAGAAGTTTGTGAACTGAAACATGAAGAGAAATCAAAGGAGATCAATTTTCAGGAGAAGATAGAAGGGGAAGATCAGAAAGAAAAAGCTTTTGATGCTGAGTTTCAAAAAGCAACAGAAAGTGAGTAGTTTCAGTATTTTTACGTAGTTTTTCCCCGCAGGATGTTTCACACTGGAAATTCACAAAAACTTAAGCACCTATCAACCAAAGCGGATTATAAGATTTTTAATGAGATGGGATATAGGATAATATCGACCAATTGTTAGCTGCACTGAAATGAATCAATTTTCAGGAAAGGAGACTAACCCACCAGAAAAGTTTCATCTAAACATTATAGTTAGTACAAGAATCCCATAGAAGAATTTCAGGAGGAATGATGCTTGGCTTGGACCAGGATGCCACCATCTTTTATATATCTTTGTTCATCATAGAGTATCAACCAAAAACATTATGATAAATAATTCTTCTTGCTTTAAAGCAGTGAGAAAACCTTTCGCTGACCCAGTTTTCCCCAGGAAATAAAAGTAAAATGCTATAAAGGAATATAATTATTTGCAAGGTGGTCCACTGCCTCGTCAGCTTTACGGCAAGAATGGCCACAGAGCACTAGAAAAAACTCAACAGAATAGTAAAGACTATGAGTAGACATCAACTACAGTATAAGACTGAAGGCAAACACCGTTGTTGCAAGAGATTTTCCATTTCTTAGCATTCAATACTGTCAATGATGTTACTAAATGACTATTTAATGTCTTTTTGTTTACTTTTCTATTAATATCCTCTCTTCTGTGATCAACTCCTGAATCAGATGACTCTATCATCCTGTCTGCAAATTCTAAAATATCTAAGAATGGAACCACAAAAATCCAAAGTCCCTCGATACATGTATGCTCATACTATTGGGGTTTAACACTCATAATAACCACCACCTAAGATTCATGCAGGCAAGCACGAAAGAAAATAACTGCATTCACACACAAAGAGGGGATTTCATAGACGGCTAACAACTGATGCAGGTGACGACAATGAGAAATGTACAACAGAGGAAGACATTCCTGTCAAGAATATAACGCCCTTAGGCACCGGAGAAGAAGAACATTATCATGATCAAGAGGATAAAATCAGGCCCAACAGTTCTAAGGAAGCATCACCTGAATTGGATGTTGGAGATCAGAGTTGCAGAATATCGAATCAAATAAATAACACCATCGACCAAATCATAAATGAAGAGGTCTGTTTGAACTACATGAATAACTTAATCTGATGTCCTTCTTAAACTTTTTTTTTAACTTCTAATTATGATTGCTTATTAAGATGCATTGTTATGGACAATTCAGGTGTATGAGGATCCTAAGACAGAGGACAGGGATGGAGACATAGAGAATGAGATGAAAAATGGAGAACATACTGTTACAGAAAACCTACCAGAATCCATGGGCGAACACACAACAAAGTGTTCTCAAGAAAATGAAACGGAAGCCAAAAAGAACAAAACAGAGGTTAGCAAGATAGCCAATTCTGAAGCTTACTTTAGCCTCTCTATATAATCTTCAACTAAAAGAGAGGAAAAGAGCACACAGTCCTCTTACAGGTTTCTGGAGGAGTAGATTGAGTACAATCTTAACCCTTTAAATTATTTTCATAAAGTGGCAGTCTGAAGTTTGAACCCATAATCTCAGCTTTAGCCACTGAACAAGCAGCCCCCTGTTATTAATAAAATATAGCTATTATGGAGATTTTCTTAACAAGAAAAGAAAGAAGTACAATAACAGAAGTTGATCTCCTCAAAAATAAAACACGAACTTATCTCGTGGATAAGGAATAGGCCTCCGAATTTGCAGTCAGGAATCCAAGAGAAAGAAATATCACTTTCTAAGGAGATGTAAGATTTTCTAATCAAATATCAATCCACAGGAATCCAATTCACAATGTCAGAGGAAGTTCTCTTCCATACTCCTGTTTATTCATTTTTTTCTCTTAAGCAGATTGGAGAGGAACTTGAGACTACCAGTGAAGGCCAGGGTGTTGAGAAACAAGTTCAAGCAGAGGACAGTAGAGTTAAGGACTGGTCAACTGTGTCTGTCAGAGAAGAGTTGGACACTGAAAGATCCAAAGAATATGCCATGATGACAAAGTCGTACAAAGAGAAGGTAAAGTAAAATATAGAATGTCTTTTCAATTAAATCATGAAGGTGAACTACACTACTATGGAACATCTTTGCATTAAATCATGGATAATAACAAGGAACTCATTTCTCAGCTTCAAGTCATTCATTCTATTTTGGATTAATTCCATAAATAGGTTCCAACAGCTGGTGGATACGCAAACATTGTAATACAAACCAAAGAGGAAGATGGTGCCACAAAGGACAAGAAGGGAACAGAGACTGATACAATGGTCAGTTGGATTAACTTAAAGCATTGATGCTACAACAGTTTTTTTTCAGTACTCGTAACATAAAAGCTATGTTATGCGGACTCGCCATTTTTGGTGGAGTACCTGTGTTGCCACGACACAACATGGACCGGTCTATCAATCATACCATTCAACTCTATTTTATTCCCCTACCATATCTGCTCTCCTCAGCTCTTCTCATATAGTAATAGCAAGGTAAGCCAATTCGAGCCAAAGACTTTCAACCCCTTGAATCAAACAATCAATAGAAATATATTTGAAAAGTTCAAAAAAGAAATTTGGATGGATAATATTTCAAAATTTAAAAATAGATATATCATGAGTACTGGATATATATCGGACTCAACTAAGATCTCAATCAAGACAGAATAGTGAAGTGTTAACGCAATAGACTAAAATCGAATATGTGGCTTATAGTTATCCTGTGCAGCAAAACTATTAAGGATAAAAATAAATGTCTACCGTGAGAAATCAGTATATATAAACCATATCTGAAGAAACTCAAATATTGCCTTGTGAATTGCTACTTGACTCGATTTTTTGTCGTATCCACGCATCCATATCTAATTTTTAGATACCTTTTAACCGAGTCCGTGTATCTTTAGTTTTAAGATTTCACGTGTCCACCAGTGTAGTACTTAAAGTCTTCTCTCTTAAACAACTAGTCTCAAGCCCGGAAAAAAGAGGAGAGTTATGCTTTAGGTGGCTGAGCCAGCACGTCAAAAAAGCCGTCAGATCTGTATGAACATGAATCCAAATAATTTACGTGTCAATGTTAGGCAGTGTGAGCCATGGCCCGACACTTTGCCTCAGCACTAGAACAAGTCACCACACTTTATTTTTACTGCGTCAAGTAACTAGATTGCCACCAACCTAGGTATAATAACCAAACGTAGATTGCCTATCAGAATGAATACTAGTCCAATCAGCATCATTAAACCCGATTATTGTCAAAGAATCAGCGGGTTGATATAGAAATCCACGGCCTAGTAGACTCTTCAAATAGCGTAAAATGCGACTGCCAGTTTCAAAATGTAGCTTATGAGGAGCATGCACAAACTGGCAAACAACACCAACAACATAAGTAATGTTCAGGCAAGTAACAGTGAGATAGATTAACTTTCCAACAAGGCGCGGAAATGACCAGTATCAGCAAAAATATTACCCTGTTTATCATCAAGCTTAATAGTAGAATCCATAGGAGTGTTAATTGGCCGAGCACCGAGAAGACTAGTTTCAGAAAGAAGGTCGAGCACATATTTTCGTTGAGAAAGAGAAATGCCCTTATAAGATTGAGCAACCTCAATCCCAAGAAAATAGCGAAGAGCACCAAAGTCCTAAGTACGAAATTCTGTGGCCAGGTGTTTTTTTAAGTCAACCATGCCAACATCATCATCACCCAAAAGAAGAATACCATTAACATATCAATCAACACAATAGTGCCTCGAGAAAAGAGACGAATAAATACAAAGTGATCGGAGGAAGAACGCTGAAAGCCATAGGTAAGCACAACCGAACTAAACTAATCAAACTAAGCACGGGGGGATTGTTTTAAACCATAAAGAGCCTTACGTAAACAAAACATACAAGATGAACACTAATAGCAACACTATAGCGAGGCGGTTGGTCCATATATACCTCTTTCTGAAGATCATCTTGAAGAAAGACATTTTTAATGTCAAACTGATATAAAGGCAAGGCTAAGCACGATTAACAGCAACAGAGAGAAGGATGCAAATGGAGTTAAGACGAGCCACGGGAGAAAATATTTATAAGTAATCAACACCGTAAGTCTGAGTGTATCCTTAGTAACTAATTGGGGCTTAAGTCGCTCAACAAACCCATCAGGACGGTATTTCACTATGTATACCCAATGACAACCCATAGCTTGCTTCCCCAGTGGAAGGGAAGTGAGCTCTTAAGTCTGGTTTTGATGAAGAGCTCTCAATCCTCATCCATAGCATGCTTCCATCTAGACATTGACATAGTTTGTTTATAGGGTGAAGAAACAGAGATAAACGACAAGATAAAAGCAAAGGAATTGAGACAAGGAGAAAGACAATCATAAGACAAAAAAATAGCAATAGGATGTTGAGTACAAGCATGCTTACCACAACACAAGACAATAGGCAAGTCAGAAGAAGCAGAACTAGGGGGTGATGACGTAGGAGCCTCAGCCAAAGACGATGAAGAATTCGGGCCATAAGAGACAACTTGTCGAGTACGAGATCGATGATATACCTGCATAGGAGGAGTAGATAAAGGGGAAAGAAAATTCATAGAAACGGGTAAAAGAAGAGTAGGAAAAGAAGACTCCCCCTCACAACTACATATGAGATCAAATGACAACGGGGAATTGGAGGAAGCAAAGAAAGGTGTTGATTTTATAAGGTGTCATTCTCACTAACAAAATACCGTTGGGAATCGAGGTAATAACAACGATAGCTTTTCTGAGTACGAAAGTAGTCGAGAAAAACACACTTTCGAGCCTGAGGGGATAATTTATCACGACCGGAATCAAGAACATGAACAAGGGCAGTACAATCAAAAACCCGATGAGTGCGTGGAAATGGCGAGGAAGTCGGATATAACAAGGAAAAAAGAGGCTAGCCATTGAGAGCAGTAGAAGACATACAATTAATAAGAAAACAAGCGGTAAGAACAGCATCACCCCAAAATTGTTTTAGTACTATGGTATGAAACAATAAGGTATAAACAACATCTAACAAGGGACGATACTTGCTTCAGTAACATTATTTTGTTGAAAGTGAGGACAAGTAGTCTAGTGAATAGTACCACGATCAACACAAAAGGAAATAACGATAGATTGCACATATTTAAGAGCATTATCAGAGCAAATAACCGTTTACCAAATTGGGTAAAAAATTTATTGTAAAAGCTAGAGAGAACAACGGATAACTCTAATTGGGTTTTTAACAAAAACAACCAAGTCATGTGAGAATAATCATCAACAAAAATAACGAAATAAGAATATCCATTAATACTAAGAGTTCGATAAGGACCCCAAATGTTCGTATGGACTACATCAAAAGACTCTAATTGACAACTACAACTACTAGTAGGAAAGGAACCATGGTAATTCTTTCCTAATTGATAAGCTTCCCAATTAAAACTAGACACTTGACTCAAACTAAGAATAGCCAACTTAAGCTTAGCCACAGATAGATGGCCAAACCAAAAATGAAACTGAAGAGGGAAAACCGTAGCACTCAAAGCAGAGGAAGTGGCAGAAGAAAAATCAGCATCAAGATGATAGAGGCCATCCTTCTCACGCTCCGAACCAATCAACTTCTTGGTCTGAAGGTCCTGAAAAGCACAAGAAGTAGGAGATAATGTTATAGAACAATGTAAAATTTAGTTAACTGACTAACATAGAGGAAATTAAAAGGAAAATTAGCAGCATAAAGACTAGAAGGCAAAGAGAAAGATTGAGATGGATGTAGAACACCCGTCCCCTGCACAGGTTGAGATGAATCATCAGCTAAAACGATATGGTGCTTAATATGAGTTACATGAGAGAAAAGCTATGGATTACCAAACATGTTGGAACTAGCGCCAGAATTAAAGACCCATGAAGAAGATGTAAAAGCCGCACGACGTGCAATATTACCTAAATTGGCTAAAGTAGTTGTGGAAGATGAAGGTAAAACAAACCGCAATGTCTGAACAATCTCGCTAAGTTGAGTAGTGAGAGCATCATGGGAACCAAAAGAGGAAGACACCTGATTATAAGACGCACTAGATATTTGAGACTGAGATGTGTGATCAGTAACCTGATTAACATAATTGGGTTTACCATATTAGCCCAACAATAAGGTTTAGTATGGTTAGTTCCAACACAGTGATCACATTTTCTATCACCACGACAACTACTGCAACCACACTCGAGAGCCTCAACGAAAATTGCAATCACCTCAATTACTGCATCCATTACCTCGAAAAGAACCACGACCTCCATTGGTAGAAACTAAAGCAGAAGATTCAAATGCAGAGTGAGAAGCAGAAGAACAAGGCATACCAACAGATTGGCCCAACGAGGAACATAACAATCGAGAATATGAAATAGCTGTAGTAGGCAAAGTCTCACTAGCCAGAATTTGATCCTTAAACCTAAGAAGATCGTAATCTAAACCAAAAAGTAAGAAGGTAATCATGAAATCCTCTCATTGACTTTGTTGTAGTAAATCAGTAGTGAAATGACGATATTGTAATAACTGGTCCCACAGACTCTTAAGCTTACTATAATATTCAGACAAAGGTTTTCCAATTTGTTTGGTTGCAAAAATTTGCTTATATAGCTCAGAAACACAAGATATATTGCTTTAATTTTGAGAAAGAGTCCAAGAGTCCCAGATTTGCTTAGAAATAGCACAGAACTCCACTGTAGTAGCAATGCGAGGCTCTAAACTATGCTGCAGCCAACTAATAACAGTAGAATCAACCGTCTCCCAACTAGGAAAAGTAGGATCCCAGTTGAGTGGAGAAAAATCAATGATGTACTTCAACCTTGTTTTTCTTTAAGAAAAATTTAAAAGGCATATGCCAATGCTAAATAGTTAACACCACTAAGGTGTTTAGAAATAACGCATCGCAAAAAATCATCTTTAAGATCAATAATTTTTTGTCTCAGCCATAGCAACTCAAGAGAAGGAGAACCGAAGCAACCAACTAGTGAGTTCGACCTTTAGCAAGTGACAAATGCCAATAGAAGAACTGAAGCAAGAAATGCAGCACCGAATCAAGAACATGGGGCGCTGACCTCTAGAACAACCAAAAATCAACTAGAAAGCCTCCATAATCACCGAACAAGCATAGATCTGACAAGAACCATGAGTGTCAGCACCTATAGGATGGATTCCAACTAACGGAAACCACGATTGAGGTCGTGAGAAGCAGATCGAAGAACTACGGTTCCGAAAATCCTACAAATTCAAAAAATCGAGGGACATACCAAACAACTTCAAAAAAATTGAAAAAATCACCATAAAGACCAGTAGATCAAGGCGATCTAAATCAGAGGAGCATCGTTCATTGCTGTCTATATAGATGCTAACGTCACGCTAACGTTATTGTACAGAGAGGATGACGTCAACACAAAGTTTTTTCACAGCACGAGGAGTTCTGGTGTTTTACAATTCTTCTAGGGTTAGATCAGACGCTCTGATACCAAATTGAATAAAAAGAAAATGGATTTAGGGTTTAAAAGAAAAGAAGAGATGATAGGAAAGAAGAAAAGAGATTAAAAGAAAGAGTTCAGAAGTTGTAATTAGTCTCCTTCACCCATGTATACTTATAATATTATTATATTAAAGACAATCACAAGAATACGCTTAGAAAAATAAGACATAGAAAAAAAAAAAAAAACACTCTTAACAATTTCAATGGGCACATAGGAAATAGGAGACAATGATATGAGAAGGTTCATGGGGAATTTGGTTTTGGAAAGAAAAATAAGGCTAGAGAGAGGATTCTAGATTTTATAGTAGCATTTGATCTTATATTAACCAATACTTTATTTAAAAAAGAGATATGAACACTTAATAGCCTTTAGGAGTAGATCTCATAAAAATCAAATAAATTATTTTCTTATTAGAAACGAAGACCGCCTAATATGTAAAAATTACAAGGTTATTCCTGAAGAGAGCTTAACATCACAATATAGATATATGGTACTAGACATTGACATTAAGTGACAACATAAAGCGAGAAGAGATATTAGGATCCCAAGAACTAGATGGTGGAATCTTAAATGTGAGAAATAAGAGATTTTTAAGAACAAAATGTGTAAAGAAGTAAGATGGAATTTGGAATAAGATAATTATACTATGTGGATTACAATGGCAGAATATATTAAAAGGATATCGAAAGAAGTTCTTGAAGAGTCGAAGGGGGAATGCCCTATAACGAAGAAAACTTGGTAGTGGTATGACGAGGTTTAAGTTATAGAAAAAGTAAATAAGGAATGTTTTGAAATGTGGTAAAAGAATAGAAATAAGAACAATTTTAGGAGCTGTGAACATGCTTGTAAGGACGTTTACTTAAGAGAATCGTTAGAGATGCTCCATTGAAAATTTATGATAGTTTTCATACTAGATTAGATAGTAAAAACAGAGAAAATAACATTTATAAACTTACTAAGTGAAGAAAAAAGAGAACAAAAGATCTTGCTCAAGTTAAATGTATAAAAAACGAGAATTCAAGAGTGTAGGTGAAAAATGAGAAAATTAAGAAAAGATGGAAAACATATTTTGAGAAATTATTTTAAAAAAACATGCAGAAAAATCTGGAGGAGAGGAATATGATAACTCAGATAAAACTAGATAATATATGTTCTATCGCAGAATAAGAAAATTTAAAGTGAAAACTTCTATGAAGAGAATGAAATCAAGTAAGGCTTTAGGACAAAATGGTATCTCTGTGGGGGTGTGAAAATGTCTAAGTGAAATGGGAGTGCCTTGGTTAACAAAATTATTTAATAAAATCATAATGACTACGAAAATGCCCAAAGAATGGAGAAAGAGTATTCTCAGTACTTATATACATAAATAAAATAGATATTCAAAATTGTCAAAACTATAAAAGTATTAAGTTGATTAGTCATATGATGAAGCTATGAGAAAGAATGATTAGGAATCATCTAAGATTAACAACAACAGTGTTAGAATCAATTTGGTTTTATGTAAATCAACTATGAACGCAATCCACCTGCAAAAGAGATTAATAGAGAAGTATAGAGAAAAGAAGAGAGATCTTCATGCGGTTTTTATAGACTTAGAAAATGCTTATGATAGAATACCTAGATATATCATATGGTGGGCATTAGAGAGAAATGGAGTGACAAAGAGGTACATTGATGTGATAAGAAACATGTATGATAGAACTACAACGACAACTAGATCACCCGCAGGAGTAACAAGTAAATTTTCAATTACAGTAAGATTACACCAAGGTTCGGTTTTGAGTCATTATTTTTTTGCCTTAGTTATGGATGAATTGACTAAACATATTCAGGATGATGTTCCATGGTGTATATTGTTTATTAATGATATTGTCTTAGTAAATGAGACTAGGAGTGGAGTTAACACTAAATTAGAAATGTGGAGAAAAGCTTTAGAGCCAAAAACATTTTAAGTAAGAACAAAACTGAATATATAGAATAAAATTTTAGCAGTAATAAGAGTATTAATAATGAAGAAGTAAATATTTAAAACTAAGAAATACCATAGAGTGAATATTTTCGTTATTTAGATTCGATTATTAATAAAGATTGAGAGAATACATATGATGTAACCTATAAAATCAAAGTTGGTTTACCCAAGTGGAGGGGTGCTTCCAGTATTCTATGTGATCAATGGACACCTACAAGATTAAAAAAAAAATTTAATAGGATAGCTATTAGACCAGCGTTTCTATATGGGATAGAATGTTGGGCTGGTAAGAAAAATCACATAAATAAGATGAGTGTTGTTGAAATGAAAATGTTAAAGTGGATGTGTAATAAGACTAGAAAAGATAAAATTAAGAATGAAAAGATTCATGAAATGGTAGAAATCGCACCAATTGAGGATGAGAAAAAATAAAGTGATTTAGTCACATGCAACGTAATCCAGTAGATACAGTAATAAAGAAAAGTGATAATACCATGGGTAATGGAAATACTAAGGGCATGGGTAGACGTAAATTGACATGGGATACCGTATTAAGAAAGCACGTGCACTTATTAAAACTAACAGAAGATATAACCCTTAACATAGTAGAATGGCGTAAAAAGGTTCATGTAGCTGACCCCAATTGATTGGGACAAAGACTTAGTTTGATTTGGTTTGTGTTTGATCCCTAGATACACACTCACACCCGGCACTCGTACCTAAGTCCATGTAACATAACATAAAAGATAACTTTGGTCTTCCTTCTTCTCATAAACCCAAATTGCCTTTGATATAAAATGGTAACCTATATGTAGATCATGAAAACATAACATAGCTTCCAAATCCTGTTTTTTCAAGTGCAAGAAACCTAAAAAGTTAGTCAAAGGAAGCTTGACTCATCGAACAAATAAAAATCACCTCATTGTACGGTCTCACTCAACCTTTCTCTGTACCCACACCACAACCATTCATTATCCGGAAATTTGAAGCAGCTTGTGAAAGGCTAAGAAAAAAGAAACCACAGATATGACTGGAGAGTTATTTCTCAACATAAAAAAAGTTGGCAAGAAATGTCACATGCTTCTGGTAATATTTGAAAGCTTAACACATTAAACAAGTTGCCTACCACTTGCCAGTCACAGTGGCGAAACACAAGCCTTTTAATTTTTATTGTTAGAATATATACAACACGTGCGCGCACACACACAACATATATATCTAAGAAACATTAAACAGTAAAGAGTCATGGACATTAAATTTTTGAGAAAGAGAGAGAGAACAATGAATGACAACAACCTTAAAAGTTAAAACATAACTATAAGGCATTTTGGGAGCATAAAAGCATAGTGGAAAACAAGAAATGCAGTTGACATTATATTGATAGACACTAAAAATGTCCTAAGAAACATGGTTGGAGGAAAAGCATGAAGAAAAAAAAAACTGCTAACAAGACCATTTAAAACATAACAGAAAGTCAAAAACTAGTTCCTCCAAGCAATAACCAATGTAAACTCAAGAATTAGTAATATGAAGCATTAGCCTTATGCATCTAGGAATGACTACAGTAAAGGCACGCCTTTTAAACTAAGCTTTTTCTTGTTTGGACTTAGGTGCCTACCAAATGGCACTATTTCTTGATATATAAAGCATAAATTCCCTCTAGTTTCATTGCCGTGAGTCAAACTACTAGGAGTTCCTCAACGATCGAGTGCTGCAGATACAGGTTAAACTTTTGAGAACTAGCTGCATCAAATACATGCCTAACCGAACATCATAAATTCACTTCACTTACTGTTCATTCTGATATTATCAATGGCCCTAAGTGGATGACAATATTCAAAAGGTACTTGAAACAAATTATGGAGGCCAGGACAGTGCAGATCAGATCGTTGAGATTGGTGTCAGAGACCAGTTTGTCGAATCCTTTCAAGAAAAAACAGTTCAAGAGAGCTCCCAGGAAGCTGAGGTGAAATTGAATGTGAGCAGCGTTAAAAACTAACTTATCCTATTTTGTACCCTTTCTTCTTATTCAATTATCTAAACTCATAGTCGGATCCATTAAATAGGCAAGTGAGGCATCTGAAACTTTTGGAGCAAGAGCGACAATGAATAGAAGTGCCAACACAGACTACCCATCCTCATCTGTTGGGGAGGAAAAAGTCGAGGAAAGCTTGAAAGAACACAAACAAGATGCAATGGGATCAGAAAAAGAGGTACACCTAAATACAAAATATGATTGTGGGTCCAAATTCCAACCTAATGACTCTTCTTTCTTCAAATTAAAAGTTTTCTGGTTAACAGGTCTTGAACTCAAACATAGAGTGCATAGAGTCAGATTTTGATGCCACACATTCCACAGAGGAAAGAAAAGCCAAGGACCTAAAGGATGAGGCAGAGCCAAGTGAAGGCTTGAATACTCAGAGTATCACAGGATCATCATCAGAAGCAGCAGCTCAAAAAGAGAGTAGTTTAGATCTTGTTGAAAACTCCTTAATGCCTGAGAAATTTGAGGAAGAGGTTAAAAGAGAGATCGTAGAGAAAGAAAAGGTTACAGTCGTAACAGAGGAAACAAGCTTAGCTGAAGCTGAAGCAGGATATATAACACAGGAAGACAGTTCTAACCTGGTTTCTGAAGAGAAGGGTCTAGTAACAACTGAAACAAGTGAGTCAGGGTTAAATGTCATAGATATCATAGAAAAACCTGCAGAAATCTCCACCTTGGGTGTGAGTAAGGACGGGGAGAGCCCAACAGCAAGAAAGCATGGAGCAGATGAAGGAGCAGATGAAGCAGCAGAAAAGACAAAGCCCGAAGGAAATAATGAAAGCTGTGACGCAATATCAGAAACTGAAGATCAAAGAGATATTGCCAGTGTTGAGACATCTTTGGATCAAAGAGATATTGCCAGTATTGAGACATCCTTGGGTCAAAGAGAAATTTCCACTGTTGAGACATCTATGGATCACATATCTGAAACTGGGACGAAGGATATTGACAACGAGAGGCAAAATGAAGCAGATGGCTCAAATGAAATCCTCGGAAATATTAATGCAGCTGAAAGCAATCTAAGTACACCAGGTAAGGATGATGAAAACCCTGAACGAAAAGCTGATGACTCATTTAGGAATCCAGAGAAAATCATGACAAGAGAAGGTGAGGAAATCATGCCAACAGAAGCTTTGACAATTGAAAGAAAACGCGAAGGAGTTATGGCTGTAGCAAGTGAAGAGAATGTTGTGACTGAAGAGCAGGACAAAACTGAAACATCAAAGCATGAGGAATACTCCGAGCAAAGCTTCATGCAGAAAACTGAACCAGCAAAGGAAAACCTGGGAAGCACCTTGGATGTAGCTTCAGAGGAGACTGAAACAACTGTCCCCGATGAATGCACTGAAACCCTTATCAACATTGAGGAGCAAAGACCTGTCAGAAGCCCAAAAGAAATCCTTGGGGAAACAAGGATGGAGGAAACAATAATAGCCGATGATACCAATGAGGAAATTCGAGAACCAAAGGTTAGGGTTAAAGCAATTTTTATTGTTTTTAATTGTATTTTTAGATCAGTGAACTGAATAATTATCGTCCTGTAAAGATTTCAAGATTTAGCTGATACTGTGGTCCTGATGCAGGATCTCTCAACAGTTGACTTGGATGAGAAGACTAGAAGTGCAGAGTTCAAGATCCAAAACAAGAATGGTAATCAATTGTATGTTACACATCCACCCACAGAAGAAAACGTCCAAGTGGGAGGTGAAAAGCAGAATGAAGTTTCCATGTTAGAGTTGGGGGGTCAATTTCAAGAAGCACTTGAAGTTCCCAAGGAAGAAGCAAAGCATGTTAATGAGACATATGAAGCGAGCAAAAACCCAGAGAGTACCATTTTAGAGCACGCGTCCACTGAAGGGGGTGTATACATGGAAGTGACGTCAACAACAGGTGCGAAGGACATTAAAATTGAAAAGAGTTGTGAACTGATCCCTGAAGAGAAAGTAGAGGAGGTCAATGCTAAGGAGAATGTGAAAGAAGAGGTAGAACAGAAAGAAGAAGGTACTGACACCAAGTTTGAAATAGTAACAAAAGGTGAGTAGTTTTGAACTTCGATTCATCCC